>JBBWWR010000156.1:0-296144 GCA_039583875.1 Platanthera guangdongensis | reverse complement strand
ATCCGGGCCCAACATAGTGATGCATCCACATACACAGCATACTCCAGTCCTTCAGTAGGCAGGGTCAAACTGGTGCAGTGCATAATCTCCTCTTCAGCTCCTTGAATGCCTCTTCACACTTATCACTCCAAATAAAGGCTACATGCTTCTGCGTTAACTTTGTCAAAGGCGCAGATAATGTAGAGAATCCCTCAACAAACCTTCTATAGTAGCCTGCCAGCCCTAGAAAACCACTTATTTTCTTGGGAGTGGTAGGCCTACTCCAATCCATCACTACAACTATCTTCTCTGGATCAACCTTTATCCCATCTTAATTCACCACAAGGCCCAAGAAGGAGACATGAGGTAGCCAAAACTCGTACTTGCTCAACTTGGCATACAACTTATGCCATCTCAAAGTTGACAAAACCAATCGCAAGTGATGTGCATGCTCTTCAGCATTGCGGGAGTAGACTAGAACGTCATCTATGAACACGATGACAAAATGATCCAAGAAGTCCTTGAATACTCTGTTCATCAAACCCATGAATGCGGCGGGTGCATTAGTCAATCCAAAAGACATTACCAAGAACTTGAAATGTCCATGCTCCGAACGAAATGCAAATCGTGGAATGTCTGCCTCACGAATCCTCAACTGATGATAACCCGAACGCAGGTCAATCTTGGAAAATACAGAGCTACCATGCAACTGGTCAAACAGATCATCAATTCTCGGCAAGGGTATCGGTTCTTGATGGTGACTTTATTCAATTCTATATAATCTATACACAGCCTCATTGATCCATCTTTCTTCTTTACAAACAGAACGGGAGCACCCCACGGTGACGAACTTGGCCTAATGAAACAGTTCTGCAACAACTCGTCTAACTGGGTATGCAGCTCTCCCAACTCACGCGGAGCCATACGGTTCAGAGCCTTAGAAATACGACGGGTACCCGGTTCTAAATCTATGACAAACTCAACATCTCTCTCAGTCGGAATACCAGGAAGCTTATCAGGAAACACGTCAAGAAACTCACGCACTACAACAATCTCCTCCACAAGCGGCAAACTAACAACGGTCGCCAACACTGAAACCAAACAGGCAAAGCATCCTGAATTCAAAAGCTTTCGAGCACTTACCACGGAAATGATCGGAGAATCTTGGCGTGAATAACCATAAACACTCCAGCATTGACCGTCATCCATCTTGAAGGCGAAACGCCTGACCTTGTACTGGATTGCTGTATCGTACTTCGATAGCCAATCCATGCCCAGGATTTCATCAAAATCTTCCAGCTCTATAACTTTTTGATCCGCAACCGCGAGAAAATCTCCCAACTAGACTGGACAACCCTGAATTCGCTGATCTGACACAACTTAATCACCTGAGGGGAACTTGAAACAGAACGGGTCGCCAACCGGATTGAGAGTCAAATGGTGACGCTCTACAAAAGATCTTGCCACGAATGAGTGGGTAGCACCAGAATCGAAAAGGACATGCGCCCAGTGGTTACTTACCTTAAACTTTCATATAAGATTAAATATATGACTAAGGGAAAAGAACGTTGACATTTAGATCATACCTAGAAAATAAAACTAGGTTAGGATCTAACCTGAAATAACTTTGGTCGATGTCTGACCTTCATCTGCGGACACCACGTTCAACATGCCCTTCCCTTTGTCCAAGAGCTGCAGTGGCGGCAAGGCCTGAAGTAGCACTGGCTGCAACGGGGTTGAGCCTGCGGGCAACGGTTCTTGTCATGCCACTTCCGCCCACATAGATAACAGGTCATGTCCTTCTAGCAATGGGCTGCATCATGCCCCGTCTTATTGCAACTGGAACAAACTAATCTCTCTTTGGGGGCGCCCTGAATCACGTGCACCTGCTCTTACTTCCGAGCTCCCAGTCTCTGGTAACATCTCTCGAACGGGTGGCACGCCCGACCACAGAAACTGCACACTTCCTTGCCTCTTTTCTTCCAAATAGTCCCGGATTCTTGTGATTCCTTACCTTCAACAGACTTCCTCTTATCCTTCCTCATCTGCTGACCTCTGACCTTGGCATTGTCAATGGATTCCACCTTCAGAGCAGGCTCTACAACCTCAGAATAAGTCCCGGATCCATAGGCACTAGTAAGCTGCTGGATGTCATTCGGAAGACCACCAAGAAATCGCTTGACTCGGTTAGATTCTAAATATACCAAGTCAGGAGCAAATCGGCTCAGCTTACTGAACTCCACCTCATATTCACTGACAGTAAGTTGCCTCTGCTTTAAGTTAAGGAAGGCATTCAACAACTGGTCTCTTTCCACAGATGTCAAGAACTTCTTCAATAACAACTCCTTGAAGGACTCCCACAAGCATCCAACATTCATGCTTTCTTTCTCCCACAACCACCAACTCTTGTCCATGCCCTTGAGTTAATAAGCGGCAACCATCACTCTCAGGTCTGCAGAGATACCATAGTAGGTGAACATCTCATCGATGGAAATCATCCAGTCATCTAATGCCATAAAATCTGCCTTGCCATCATACGTAGGGGGTCCAAACCTTTGAAAGTGCGAAACGAAAGCCATCGCTGGTGGCAACGCTGCTGGGGGCACTAGAGGAGCGGGGGGAACGTGAACAGCTAGATCCACGGTGGGATCTTGTGCCCTCTGCGACTAACATACCACGACTGACAACAACGACTGAATCTGCGACTTCATCTCTAGCATCTGCCTCAATAGGGCCTCATTGCTCTGTCGCAATCCCTCTATTAAGGCCTCACTCTGGGCACCAGAAGATTCTCCCTCCAACTGGGGAGTAGTCCTCATCACCGTATGCATAGGCGGCATTCTAAACAATCAATAAATGATCTATCAACACCTAGTGTAACCTGCTAGACTTACAACTTAGCTCAGACATTCAAACTTAGATACTTGCTCATGCTGCTAGCTTGCTCTGGGATTTAAAATAAATGATGGCATGTCCTACTTAGGGGAAAACACCCTCATCCTTATGACCCTTGTGCCTATTATATGAGTGCATAAAAGAGTACATTTTTTTATTTGAAATCATGTGTGTACATATGTCATCTAGTACATCTTTAACTTGGCATGTGTGCTTATGCAATGATATGATATGTATGCAGTGCTATGCATTCTAAAGAAAAGCCTTAATGCATGTATGAGCGGCGTACACATACAATATTATGCATATCATACTACATAATATTGTATGTAATGAAAAAGGTAAAATGTGCTAATGGGCATCCATGTGATGGTGGTTATGCATCCCATACTACATAACCATCACATGTCCCCACCTATGGTGGATCCATATACAAATACATATTATGTATCCTATACTACATAATATGCCCCGTATACTTCTTCTTTTGTGCTATGAGTGTAGTGTTCATGCTTCTATCAAGATCTATTGATGACATACCGGTGTGTGTTTGCAATGAATGACACGACGAGAGTTTTGCTTGAGGGCAAGTTGTTCGACCAACTTGCCAAACCAACTGCCCCTCTTGCAGAACCTGGCTCTGATACTAACTGTCACAACCCACATTTTCACCATAATGATGAAATATCAGCGTAAGGGAAAATGCGCATCATGATGCCACGTAAGTAGAGGATAACTGCAGACGCTCAGGCAACACTCCGACTCAATACTAAAAATATGATTTAAATGTTTTATTGTAGAAGTTTATTTAAGTTAGGCAATTGGCCGTATCCCTTGGCTCAGTGGCTCACGAGTCCACCAGAAGGAAAGTAATTAAACGCAGCGGAAAATACTATAGTAAATAGGCTAGACATCCTACATGAGTCTAGCATCCCAAAAAAAAACTCAAGGAATGCATTACCCTACATTTATAGTAATAATATCGAAGTAGTTTGTACGGTGTTTAAATATAGTGATTTAGTGTTTTAAAACATGATGTGCATGATATAGTAATATGTGTTGATTTTATAGTTGAAAATACCTATAGGCATCCTAGCATAAATCATTCCCAGAGAGCAAGAACTACTAACACAAAAGTAGACACTAGAAACTAGCCAAATATCCAAGAACGACAATAAACAATCAGTGGCCGTCAAACACCTGACATGAACCCACTAAAAGTTCTCAAGTCTGAAGCATACTACAAAAGAACAAAAGCTACCTCGCAACCTCGAGGCACCCTTAGCAAACCTATCAACAAAACTACTCGGTCGCACCACCGGCTATAGCACTGAACCCGAGGCATTCAAGAGAAGAACACCTCAGCAAGCAGGAAAAAAAACAAGTGGCAAAATAATATGTAAGCAAGTATGTAAGCCAAAAAAAGGAGGGTGTACCAAACCCAACCAAAGGAGGAAGAATGCAACAGAAAACCGCAACAATTAGCCAAATAGAATATATAAAGAAGGTTAGCCATTATAATAACCTCTAAATTTTAAAAAAAAATGCACCAATTGCGAAGGTGAACAAGTCTGGGCATAACCAGCAAAATTTAGCAAAACTGTGGCATAAACCACAAGAAAACAACTGATCACAATACGGCTCGGAAGAGGTTGGATCATCAATGTAAGACCCCCCCCCCTCCCGGATCCCAAAAACACGGCACGAAGGGGGGTCTTATGCCCGAAACAGCCGCCTTGCGGTAGCATTAGAACATGACTAACCTGTACCACAAGACGCCTATTCCGCCGGCTGCAACAATATCAATAATACATGCCAACCCAACCAAATATAATAAATAAGAGAAGTCAAATCTACATTAAGCATTTAGTCCAAATGCATCAATAAAGTAGAAGCTAAAACATGTTTCTACAGTATATCAGAGTACAGCTAAACATTGCCCAAACAGGCTACATCAGAGTATCAAAATACTAACATCAGTAACCGGCGGTATCAACGGCATCGTCACTTCAGGCCCTGTCGTCCTGGCCTGGCTGCCCTGCTGCGTAGTCTGCGGCTATTCTACCTGCGGTGTGACCTCCTAAAAGGAAGACGTAGCAACCGTTAGTCGAAACGACTAAGTGGTTTCACATCCGCTACCCCGGCGACTCCGCGGCACCGGGCAGAGAGAAGGAACAAGGGTAATATATATATGTGCAAGTAAAGAGGTACAAGCAGGTGGCAAGGTACATGAGTATCAATGTATAAACTAGCAGTTCTACATGAGCTATCAATGTATAAACTAACAATTCTACAAGAGCTAGTATAACATCAAGTGTAAGAAAACTACAGCAGGTAAGTAACTTAACTTATAAGGATGCCCATACAAGCTTATAACTTAAAGGTCGATTTACATAAAATAGCACATCGTATAAGAGTGCCCATACAAACTTATACGATGAGGATCTTTATGTGCAATGATATGAAATGGTATGTATGCTATGCAATGACTCACCCATGATCACACACATGATATTGCTATGTCGACATAGACTATAGTTCCCACTTTTCGAGCAGGTAGCTAACCTCTCAGGCATCAGCCGCCGTGGCCAGGCGGTGACAGTAGAATGGGCACTTCTACTACTAGGTGGGTATCCACACTACTTCACCTAGGCATCCGTACGCCTCAATGCTAAGAACACAACAGCGGAGCCCATGCGTACTATGGCCCAGCGGGAGCCTCGTGTAGATGTGCACCGAGGACCAAGCCCTGAACTGACCTTGTGTGACCCAGAAGGAGCCACGGAGTGAGCATGAGGACCAAGATCAACCGTTCACCTGGCACGAAAGGAGCCCCGGGACATGAACACCGAGGATCAAGCCCAACCGCCCAAAGTCTTACTATCCACTCCCGTCGGTGTGACGACTGGCGAGCCCGTAGACCTGCCACACTATCCTTAACCCAGGATTATGACACCGCGTGTCGACTCACAGCACATGCAAATTCCACATCATCGTGGCATGGAAGGAGCCTCGGATGAAGGCATGAGGACCAAGCCCAACCATCCACCTGGCACGGAAGGTGCCCCGGGACGTGAACACCGAGGACCAAGCCCAACCGTCCGTTTGTCTCATCTCAAGCTATCCAAGCTTGCGACGGTCAACACCGCACTTACATCCCTCCCCAATACTACCCATAGGGAGCCGACGCTCTAAGTATTGGACTACTAAATCTCATTCATCAATCGAACATACATATGACCATAACTTATCATCCCATAAGACATCCCAAATGATCCCAACATAATACATATATGATGCGCATGTAATAATCTACAAATTTCTATCAAGTCATTCCGTTCAAGCAATCTTGCATCGCAATTCGATTGTAGGAAATCTGCTTCCAACATGATATAACAAGATATGCATCTATAACAACTTACCAAATTCTATCAAGACAATTCATTCAATAAGGCTTGCTTCACAATTAGTTGTATGAAACCTAATTAACAAGATTCATCATTCATAGCATTACGGTGGTTAATTATGAAATATTTCATCAAAAACCTCAAGCTAATTTACAACATCGATTCCACCGAACCCAAATCCATATTATATAAAACCCAGAATTTTAAGTGCAGAGTGAATCTGGGCATCAACTTCAACCGGAGATTCCCGAGACTACAAGAATCCGGTGAAGATGTGTAACCCCTGAATGGAAAGGACTTTTCATGGGTTACAACTTTCATATTCAGCCCATAAGCCAGATATGAATTATCCTATTTGAATTTGGCTTCAAAGTCCGCTGCGCACAGAACACAATTCTGCATGCAGGATTTATCGGATGTCATTTTCGTCCAGGATTTTCCGTGGCTACAGACTTCGCCTGAAGTCGTGCAAATCATTCGTTGGAAAGTTACTTTCAAGGGCTTCAACTTTTGTGTTTAGCAGAAAGCCCAGATCTAGCCAAATCACACCTAAAAATGGCCACGAAGTTCGCTGCGCGCAAAATACAGATTCTACACGGATCTTAAGGCGGAATGAACAGCATCGGTTCATCTTCCTCCTCACGGTGATCTTCCCAAATCGTTCCAGAAAACCTCATCCCTTATTCAACCTCAAGAGGCCAATACCCTTCACGAAACCATCCCCTGTCATCGCATAGAAGAAGGGAGTGGTTGAAGAGATCTAAAACCTAGGACACAAGTCCTAGCATGGCCCTTCCTAGAAAACTCCTCCTCTCCATCAAGACTCTTTTGAGTCAATGTATCGCCTAGGAAAATAACTATAGATCTAGCACCAAGGGAGAGGGTAGGAAACTCACATCATTTCCAGCGGTTCCATTTTCGGCCATAGATCATGTGATTCTTCGCGGTGGCATCCTCGCTTTTACGGCGATGGCGGATCTCCTTCCCTAGATCTTCCTCCAGCAAACTCCCTTTCTCCACAAGACTTCTCTCAGAAAAATACGGCTGGGAAGAAGAGTGAAACAACTAGGGTTTTCCACTCTTCCTTATATATATAATGTGACACGGGTAGGGACACGGCCGTGTCCTTACCCGTGTCCCGCTCAAGAGAAGCATTTCAGGCGGTTACAATGTCGATTCAATACTCGACACGACAGACACACCCTGGTCACTCCCTTAGTCACGCCCGTGACACCAGACGTGATGCCTATCGTCGATCGGGATTCGTCGAACTCAACTTAAATCGTCGAACGGAGAACACGCCCAGGTCAAGCCTATGGTTACGCCCATAGTCACGCCCGTGACATGGGGCGTGCAACCCTCTCACTAGAGAACCAACCACCTTCTCGAGTACCTTAAGCACCTACTCGAGTATCTTAAGTCACGCCCCTGGGTCACGCCCGTGACCCCGGGCGTGTAGCCCATTTTACTTGATTGATTTGAAGACTACTCGAGTACCGTGGCGGCTACTCGAGTACATTCAGTCACGCCCCTGGGTCACGCCCGTGACCCAGGTTGTGTAACCCAATTTACTCGAGTATTTTGCAAACTACTCGAGTAACCTCGGCAGCTACTCGAGTACCTTCAGTCATGCCCCTGGGTCACCCCCGTGATACAGGGCGTGTAACCTGCTCTGGACTAACTTCTCCAGACCACAAGTGCCGCCCTTTTTGCTCCACTTTCCTGAACTCAAGCCTGCCCCCCTGACTCAAAACTCGCAAGGGGGCATAGCGCGAATCGGGACGTTACAATCAACACGTGGTATGACTGCGTTGCAGGCCGGAGAGGGCGACGACCTTAAGCGCCCTAAGCCCAACTCCGGATCATCAACCGTATCACATTCGGTACTGTGGTCCACAAACATGGCCAAACCGGGCCAACCAGAACCCAACAGTCCAGGAAAGGAGAAACTAAGCATAACCCCACTATGATGATCCATAGAAAGAAGCGGCCTCCCGGTTGGGTGGTATGCTAACCACAACCAACACTCATACCCCCAATATCACCATCTCAAAATTGGCACAACACCTAAGTATTACAACACTAAATCAAAGGCCATGACTTACAATCGACCTATACTAAGCGCAGCGCATAGTACGCTCAACGACGTCGAAAAATTTACCCTAAGCGTAAGCCTGAAAACAATTTAAACATCGTATACTCTAAAGGAACCAACAATATTAATATAAGATGAAAGTCTTACCATAAGAACTTAAGGAAAAGGAGAGGAATGGAGCCACTTGAATTGGCTTTATCAAAGAAGCCTCCAAATCACACCTCGTCGTAGATCGGGACTAAGGGATACGAGAGCAGCTGAAATCTGGAAAAGTTTGGATGAAAAAGAAGTTAGGGCCAAAAAACCTTAACAAGAAATCTCAAGAAATGGGAAAATATTACCACGGTGACGTATATCCCGCCGAGAGCTTTTCAAATCTAGGCTCGAATGAAGATTTTGAGCACCGGAACTCCGTCGGCGGCGACCGGAAGGTTCACTAAATCTCACGCTCCGCCATTGCCGTCCTCACATTTCTTCAGTTCTGGTTCGGTTCAGTGAAGAAGAAGAAGATGTCCTAAAGGAAGAGTGGGGCCAGTTCTAATTCTAAGCATACGTATATATATATATATATATATATATATATATATATATATATATATATATATATATATATATATAATATATATATATATATATATATATATATATATATATATATATATATATATATAGATATTTATAAATCGTTTTGTCTAAAAACGGACTATTTACGAGCAGGTGTGCGGAAAATGAAAATAGAGGTTGAAGATGGATAAAAATAGAAACGTGGTCAACATGAAAGTTGTAGAACTCGTTAGGATGAACAAATTTCATGTTAACCATTTTTTGACACGACACTGTTTTGACCCTCAAAATGGCGACCGAACACAGACAGAAATAGCCTACTCGAGTGGCAGCATGAACCACTCGAGTTCCAACGTATCTACTCGAGTAGCAGCATACCTGATGGGCCCGCGAACAGACTCTTACTGTGGTTGGTTCGGTGAGTCGATCGCCGCGGGCTTGCTCGGGTAGGCAAGTGCACCTATCGCAAGTAGTACTCGATATTCGGGGGAATACCGAGGTCGTATTGTTCTCGGGGTCGCGTTGACTATTCTTACTCCTCCGGGAGGACTATTATTTTACTGAAAATAAGGTGGATTTTTTTACTTAATAAAAGGCGAAAAAGCAAAGGAGCGAAAATAAACGATTTAGAAAATATTCGATGAAGGGTTAACGCTCGGCATCGAATCGGATTAAGACTAAAACAATTTTTAATAAAAAAGACTTAGTTTTCAAATTAATAATAAGGCAACTTGGCCGTGGAGGTTCCACAAATGTGAGCTCACCTAGCTATAGGGATATCGCTCACCTAAACGTTAAGACTATTCGACCGAACGTTAGTCCGACGAAGGATTCCTCTTAACGCCCGCTTTACGCTAAGAACCCCGCTATTGGGTGGGGAACCCAATCCGGTAGAATTACGCTAGTCCTCTCTCGAGGGTATGCACGCAACTCTATTTACCCAGGGGTGATCGGTCCATATGCACGGCCTCTCGGCTAGCTAGCATATGGACTACGGAAATAGGGCCCACACATCGATTATGTGGTCCTACGCGTCGTAAACCCGGGGTATACCCTAAGTGCTTAAATTAAAATGAAAAAAAGAACTTTAATTATTATAAATCATTTTAAATGTCCCAATGCTCTTCGATGCCGAGGCTAATAGCGATTAGCCACACATCGGTATGGGGACGGCTTATAATTTAGTGAGGCGCGAGTTCGAAATTAAATGCTAAACGATTATAAGAAAGGGACAAAAGAAAAAATAACAATATTTAGAATGCTAAAAAGTTAACTAAACGAGAACTCACGCACACTCCAAATTATAAATAAACAAGGAACTAAGTTACACATGAAATAAAATTTGCATGATTCAAATTTGCGAGTCCCACTCAAACGAGTGGGGGCGGTAAATAAAGGTTGAAAATTGCAAGTCCTACTCAAACGAGTAGGACTGAAATGAAAGCTAGTCCTACTCAAATGAGTAGGAGAAAATAAATGCGATTACAGGGCTAAAAAGTCCGGCCATTTAACTCAAGTGAGTAGGCGGAAAAAATAAAGAAAGTAAAATTGCAAGTCCTACTCAAACGAGTAGGACTGAAAAAAAGTCCGGCCATTTAAACTCAAGTGAGTAGGCGGAAAAATAAAGAAAGTAAAATTACAAGTCCCACTCAAACGAGTAGGACTGAAAATGAAAACGATGCGCCATTTAACTCTTAACGAGTAGGCGGAAATAAATGCACACGAACACACACACTCCATAGGAAATTCAAGAAAGCAATAAAATTATACACCTACACTCACACACTCTACATAATTTGAATAAAGCATTAAAAGAAAGCATTAAAACAAAGCATGAAAATTTAACACCTACACTCACACACTCTACACAATTTAAATCAAAGCATAAAAATTATACACCTACACTCACACACTCTACACAATTTAAATCAAAGCATAAAAATTATACACCTACACTCACACACTCTACATAAAAATTTAAGAAGGACAAAAGAGAGGTTTAGGCTCATACACTCACACACTCTACATGAAAAATCAAAGTTACCTAAAAATTAAAATTTATACTTTTTCATGCTTAGGTTTTGCCAAAAATAAATAAAAAGAGAAAATTTCAATTTTTTGAAGACAAAAGTTTTTCAAAATAAATTTAAAACCAAAGTTTTTGGAAAATTAAAATACCAACATTTTCATTCTTATGATGTTATGAAAGTGATAAAAAAGTGAAAAAGAAGTTGAAAAGAACAAAAAAGGTTTTACAATCCTAAAAGAAAACTAAGTAAAAAAAAGAACAAAATCACTTTTTTAAATCTCTTTTAAAAAAAAATCATAAGGATGAAATCAAAATCTAAGCATGAAAACTAGTTAAAGGAAAAAGACATGGTGAGAAAAAAGAAAAACCTAATTCATCATTTTACGAATTTCAAACAAAACCTAACTTGAAAAATCAAAGGCATGTAAAGAGGAAATCCTAACCTAAGCATGAAAACAAGTAAAAAAAATGTAAAGTAAGCATGTTACACTCATACACACACACACACTTTTCATAAATGAAGAACAAAGATGAAACTAAGAATAAAAAGGAGAAGGAAAATGGGGCACAAGTGTTCATTCCAAAGCCATATATGAAGAGAAAATTTAACATTTTATTTGATCAAAATGAAACTATTACAAGCTATTACAAGTGCTAAAACTAAAGCAAAACAAGATATGAAATAAAAAGGGAAAAATTCTCCTTACATAGCCTTGAAAATCACGGATGCAGCCCACAAAAATACACTAACTTGGCCCAAAAATCTGAACCCTTGGACCTTACAGAACTGGGCTATTTATAGGAAAAAATTTCTAAGTACACGCCCTCGGTCACGGGCGTGTAGGGGGGGCGTGACAGTACTATTCATGAAGGCGGCTGGCGATTGGACAGCAAAGTTGACTTCGGGCTGAGTTCGCAGCAGTCACGCCCTAGGTCACGGGCGTGACTATGGGCGTGTCGGGGAGGTAGAACCGGGCGCGGGTTGCGTCAAATGTCCTTGGCAGCATCTTGTCGGGCCAGCTGGAAAGGTCACGCCCCATGTCACGGGCGTGACTATGGGCGTGACAGTTGGGGTCGACACTCGACGAATGTCGAGCGGAAAGTGTCGAGTCGAAATCGTTGAGCTGAAATTGGGTCACGCCCCAGGTCACGGGCGTGACACTGGGCGTGACAGTTGGTGTCGACACTCGACGATCGTCGAGCGGAATTCGTCGAGAGGAGAGGACACGGGCTTGGGTCACGCCCCGTGTCGGGTGACACGGGCGTGTCGCCAGGCGTGTCGAGCTTGAACTTCAGAAATTTTCCGATTTCACGGGAAATGCGCAGTCACGGCCCGGTCACGGGCGTGACAAATATGTCACGGGCGTGTACTGCCCAATTTTGGCAGATTTTGAACTTTTTCTGAAAAATAAAATAAAACAAGTTAGAAGCAAATTTACAAGAATAGGAACATTTTATTGAACAAAAATAAGTAAAAACGACGAAAATAAAAGAAAATGACTAAATTAATGTGCATAAAAATACGCATATTTACAGTTCATCAAATACCCCCATACTTAGGCTTTTGCTATTCCAGAGCAAAAGTTTGAGGTGAATCTATAAGGAATAAAAAAAACTCTAAGTTTTGGCTATCGCTTAATCAATTATAAGAGAGATCGAAATAAATATACGGGGTGTAAGAGTTAAGTCCTAAAATTATGTAGATGATTTAAATAGCGCAAAAGTTTTGGCCAAAAGACTTCTTGATGTAATCAAATAGAAGGCAACATTTGTAATGGTTAGATTAACGAAAATAGTTTGGAATTATAAGAACTTTAGCTTATACGAGTGCTACCGGAAATAATACAATTTACTAATTATGCTCTCAAAAAGATTTTTGAATTAATTCTAGAATCGTGTAATTGGCTAAGGGGGTGGTGTGGTTTATGAAGAGGGTTGTTGATATTTGAGGTGAGGTAATTTTTTCTCGAACCTCCATTTTTTATTTTGGATTATTAGGAAAACGAAATCTTATTTTTCTAATATGATTTTTGTTTTTCAACTTCATAATAATAAAATTAACCCAATGTATATTTGTAGGAGTAATGAATTTTATCCTCTTACTCCCTATATAATCTTTTTTTTTTAAAATTATTGGGTGCCTATGTTTACAGAACGAAATCTTGTTCCCATTGACATAAGATCTTTTAAGGATAAAATTTTTCATGCCAAGTAGGTCATGAAAAGTAAGGGGAGAAAGGAAAACTAGATTGTAATCCTAAAAATTTTTTTTGAGAGCAACCTTAATAATTTGTACGTTCCAATTTTTTTCAGAAAGCTAAAAGTAAGTATAATTGAATTCTATAGTCGTTATTTCCTAACATAATATACGTGCTCCTATTAATGAAAAATTAGAAGTAGTGCCTAAAACGAGTTCGCTAATTTTAACAAAGCATAAAATATTCTTTAAAACTTACCCCCGGCTATTTAAATGTTTCAATCAATAATTAACAAATAGGTAGCAAACAAAGAATTAATAGTATTCACATATAAATAAACTCAGAACAGAATTTTTGGATAGCAGAAAAGTAAAGTATGGAATATTTGATTTATTCGTTGCAAAACATTTTTTTTTTGATTTTTATAGTTTTTGTTATCATTTTGTTTTTGTTTGTTTTTCATTTATTATCTTTTTTTGTATTTTTGGTTTTTCTCAATTTTTTTTTGAAACTTTTTTGAACTATTATTATTTTTTTTTTGTATTTTTTTAAGAGAATTTCATTTATGTACAAAAATATGGGAGAGAAAAAAAAGTTTGTACAAGAAGGAGAGAGAAAAGAGTATGTACGAAAATATGTACAAAGTGAAAATAAAAAAAATTTTTGTTGTTTTTGAGTTTTTTGGAAAAATGAAAGAGAAGAAAACAAAAATTTTTTTGGAATTTTTTTTTTCATTAAAAATTTTTTTTTGTTTCATTTTAAGATGTTTTTTTAATTTTTTTGGAAATTTTGTTGTTATATGTATTTTTTGTATTTTTTTTTTAAAATGCAGACAAAATTGAAGTGCAGAAAGTAAAGTACGAAAACACCCCCATACTTAAGTCCAACATTGTCCCCAATGTTGTATCGTAAGTATGCGGAACAGAAAGGAAAGACAATTTGTACAAATAAAAGAAAGGGAAGGGGGTAGAAGCTTCCCTGAAACGCGGAGGGGAAGGCCGATCAGAAACCCTGCGTTTATTAGAAAAAGCAGCAAAGATAATAAGGAAAGGGCGAAAAAGATAAGCGAGGGGTGCCTCCCAGGAGCGCTTTGTTTATAGTCGTGTAGCTTGACTTATTTTGGCGGATTTATAAATCTAGGAGGGTTATGGTTTCGTAATGCTCGATCACTGGGTCGCCCGCGATGTATAACTTAAGCCGATGACCGTTTACTTTAAACGAACCTCTTTCCGGGTGGGAGACGAGTACGGTCCCATATGGAAAGACTTCTTCAACTAAGAAGGGACCGGACCATCTAGATTTCAGTTTACCCGGAAAAAGCTTAAGGCGTGAATTATAAAGAAGGACAAGATCGCCCGGAGAAAATATTTTTGGGGACTTTAAATGTCGATCGTGATTATAACTTAGAGCGCTCCTTATAGAATTTATTGCTCTCGTAAGCGTTCGCACGCCATTCATCGAGCTCGTTTAGTTGCAGTTTTCTATTCTGAGCGGCTAAGTTGGAGTCGAGGTTTAAGAGTTTTAAAGCCCAAAGTGCGCGATGTTCTAATTCTACTGGTAAATGGCACGCTTTGTCGTAGACTAACCGGAACGGCGTACATCCGATAGCGGTTTTGTATGCCGTCCGATACGCCCACAACGCATCGTCGAGTTTAACGGACCAATCTTTCCTATTTAGCAAAACGGTTTTTTCTAAAATTCGCTTAATCTCTCGATTTACTACCTCGACTTGGCCACTTGTTTGCGGGTGGTAGGGGGTGGCAAGCTTGTGCGTGACTCCGTATTTAGCTAACGTCTTAGCCATAAGAGCGTTACAGAAATGCGTTCCCCTATCACTAACAATTGCGCGAGGCGTGCCGAAGCGAGAAAATAATTTTTTAAGAAATGTAACGACGACTCGCGCATCGTTGGTGGGGAGAGCTTGCGCTTCCGCCCACCTCGATACGTAGTCGACCGCCACTAAAATATACATATTTTTGAAAGACGGAGGTAGGGGGACAACAAAATCTATGCCCCACAAATCGAAGACTTCGCACTCTAAAAACATATTTTGGGGCATCTCGTCACGACGAGAGATGTTACCCGACCGCTGACAGCTATCGCATGCGCGCACAAAATTATGCGCGTCTTTGAAGAGAGTGGGCCAAAAGTAGCCCGCCTCTAGCGCCTTCCGAGCGGTCCGGTTGGCTTGATAATGCCCACCGGCTGGACCCTCGTGGCAGTGCTTAAGAATTTGCAAGCACTCCACACCCGCAACGCATCGTCGAACCGCTTGGTCCGCGCAGATACGAAAAAGAAATGGGTCCTCCCAAAAGAAATTTTTCAAGTCAGAAAAGAATTTCTTCTTTTGATGACTGGAAAATTCTTTTGGAAGGACCCGCGCTACTAAAAAATTTGCAAAATCTGCGAACCAAGGCGAAGATGACGAAGATTTATTAATTGCAAGAAGGCGTTCCTCGGGGAATCTGTCATTTATTTCAGATTCGACGAGCGCTTTCCGCCCCCGGATTTTCTAAACGGGAGAGGTGGTCCGCCGCTAGATTTTCCGCTCCCCGCTTATCTCGGATCTCCAAATCAAACTCTTGTAGGAGGAGAATCCATCGAAGAAGGCGGGGCTTCGCATCATTTTTAGCTAATAAATATTTAAGCGCGGAGTGATCGGTAAAAACGATAACTTTAGATAGCGTTATATACGAGCGAAACTTATCGAAAGCGAAAACGACGGCTAAGAGTTCCTTTTCCGTTGTCGTGTAATTTACTTGTGCGGAAGTGAGCGTCTTGCTAGCGTAATAAATAGGATGAAAATGTTTTTCTACGCGTTGGCCAAGAACGGCACCTAAGGCAATATCACTAGCGTCGCACATTATTTCGAACGGAAGGGACCAATTAGGGGCCACTAATATTGGTGAAGAGATAAGTTTTTGTTTTATCAAATTAAAAGCGGACTAAAGATGAAACGTGATTCCTTTTCCAAGAGGTGAGTTAGCGGCTTTGTTATTTTTGAAAAGTCTTGAATAAAGCGTCGATAAAAGCCCGCATGGCCTAAGAAACTCCTAATAGATTTTACGTTTGTTGGATGCGGAAGTTTTTCTATGATTTCTATCTTGGCCTTATCCACCTCTATCCCCTTAGACGAAATCATATGGCCGAGGACCAAACCTCCTCGAACCATAAAGTTGCATTTTTCCCAATTTAAAACAAGGCTTGTGTCCTCGCACCGTTGAAGGACACGATCTAAATTGTTAAGGCAATCGGGAAAAGAGCGTCCGAAAACAGAAAAGTCATCCATAAAGACTTCCATAATGTCTTCTACTAGCTCGCCAAAGATCGCTAGCATACATCTTTGGAATGTAGCTGGCGCGTTGCAGAGTCCAAATGGCATTCTTCGATAGGCGAAGGTGCCGAACGGGCAAGTAAAAGTTGTTTTCTCTTGATCATCGGGGGAAATGGGGATTTGGAAAAACCCCGATAAACCATCAAGAAAACAATAATACGGATGACCGGATAAACGCTCTAAAATCTGGTCTAGAAATGGCAGAGGGAAATGATCCTTGCGGGTGGCGTCATTAAGTTTCCTATAGTCGATGCACACTCGCCAACCCGTAACAGTACGAGTTGGGACATGCTCGTTATGCTCATTTGCCACTACGGTAAGACCGCCCTTCTTGGGCACGACATGCACGGGGCTAACCCATGCACTGTCCGAAATAGGGTAGATAATCCCCGCATCTAATAACTTAATGATTTTGGCTTTAACGACGTCTTTCATGTTTGGGTTAAGACGACGTTGCGGCTGTATCGTTTTGCGGCAATTATCGTTTAGGAAAATCTTATGGGTGCAAAAGGAGGGGCTAATCCCCTTTAGGTCAGAGATTTGCCACGCAATTGCGTGGCGATGTTTAAATAAAACTTCCAATAAATCGGAAGTCTCCGAATCACTCAAGTCCGAAGAAATGATAACGGGGAGCGTATCACCTTTTCCCAAAAAAACGTACTTGAGCGAGGCGGGTAAGGGTTTGAGGTCTAGGATGGGCGGTTCTTCTAGGGAGGTTTTAATTCCTATGTCTTTCTTACCAATTGGTTCGAAAGGCAAGTCTATAGACGTATCCTCATCGCAGTTAAAATTTTCGAGCGCATAAATGTCGTCATTTAAAAATACGGACTCGAAAATGGGAGAAGAACGATCTCCGAAAAAGGTATTTAAAGAATAGCAGAAATCGTCGCTCGATGACAAATTGTCCATCGAGGGATTAATAGAGAAAGTAACTTGGTCATCGCCTACTCGGAGGAGAAGGCTACCATTACTAACATCTATTAGTGCGCGGGAGGTGGCGAGAAAAGGGCGACCGAGTATTATTGGTACCTCGGCGTCCTCCTCGATATCTAAGATGACGAAGTCTACCGGGAAGGTAAACTTGTCGACTCGGACAAGGACGTCCTCCACTACCCCGATAGGGAACTTAACCGAGCGATCCGCTAATTGGATGCGCATATTCGTAGGACTAGGAGTACCCAAACCTAAACGTGAAAAGAGCGAGAACGGCATCAGATTAATGCTAGCCCCTAAATCAGCTAAGGCGTACTTTACTAATATATCGCCAAAAAGGCACGGGATGGAAAACCGTCCCGGGTCGTTTTGTTTTGCGGGCAATTTATTAGTAAGGGCCGCCGAGCAGACAGCGTTGAGAGATACATGCGAAATATCATCTAATTTGCGTTTATTAGAAAGTAGTTCTTTTAAAAATTTCGCATATTTGGGCATTTGCGAGATAGCCTCGCAAAAAGGAACATTAATGTGAATTTGTTTTAATAATAAAATAAATTTTTCATATTGCGCGTCCTTACGCTCGTTTTCTAACTTATGCGGATACGGAAGAGCCTTGTTTAAAATAATTTTTTCTTTTATAATAGGTAAAGGCGGCGTGAGCGAAGAAAGGGGAAGAGGGGTCGGAGGTGAAATATGTACCTGAGGGTCGGTCCGTTTTGGATCGACCACCTCCTTTCCGCTACGGAGGGTTATAGCGTTGGCGTTTTCCCGCGGATTGGGCTCCGTGTTTCCCGGCAGTGCCCCGAGCGCGCGCTCGGACATCATCCTCGCTAGCTGTCCAACCTGTTGTTCGAGTGTTTTTAGCGATCCGGTGATGTTCCGGATATTTGACTCGTTGGACGCAATATACTTCGAAAAATTTTCCTCCATCGGGGAGGGTTTCGGAAGAGGAGGAGGAGGAAGAAATCCGGGCGCATAAGAAATAGGGGGACGCTGAGCATTATTCGGGTTGCTCTACGAAAAGTTGGGGTGATTCCTCCAACCCGGATTATAGTTATTACTATAAGGGTTGTTGTTGGGGTTGAAGGGAGGACGACCCGAATTTCTCATGAAGTCCACGAACTCTTCAGCTACGCAGACATTAGGGGGAATAAAACAAGGCGGAGTGGAGGAGGCAACAGACATCTCCGCCACCTGCTTTGTTAACCTTTCGACTTGAAGGGTCAAGAGAGCAGTGGCATCCACTTCAAAAAGACCAGCCGCCGGCTTTGGCCGTCCCCGCGGGACGTTCCATTGATAGGCGTTCATAGCCATCTCTTCGAATAAAGCCTGGGCGGCCTCGGGGGTTTTGTTGTTCAGAGTACCCCCGGCAGCCGCGTCAATCATTTGACGCGTCTGAAAATTCAGCCCATTATAAAAAATTTGAACTTGCAACCACGTTGGCAGCGCGTGGTGCGGGCAACGACGGAGGAATTCCTTAAATCGTTCCCAAGTCTCGTATAGAGACTCAGGATCGTTCTGCACAAACGAAGAAATGTCCGCCCGCAACTTTGCAGTTTTGGCGGGCGGAAAGTACTTCGTTAGGAACCGTTCCGTCAACTCAGCCCACGTGGTGATACATCCTCGCGGGAGGGCATTCAACCACGCCTTGGCTTTGGACTTAAGGGAAAAAGGAAATAAGCGCAAACGAATGGCGTCATCAGTGACGCCATTGATCTTGAAGGTGTCGCATATCTCCAAGAAATTGGACAAGTGGACATTCGGGTCCTCATCCGGCAGTCCATCGAACTGCACGGCGTTTTGGACCATTTGAATGACACTTGACTTTATTTCAAAATTATTATTGGCCACCGCAGGGCGGACAATACTCGACCCAGAATCATCCAGGTTAGGCCGGGCGTAATAAGACATAGTACGCTCGGCCGCCGGGGGAAGGTTAGGGGCGGCCATAACTACAACAGCGGGTTCGCCGATAGATTCCTCGGGATCTAAAGAAGGATTTCGGCGATGAGATCGGATACGCGCAAGAGAGCGTTCGATCTCAGGGTCGAAGTCTAAATCTTCAGACTCTAAGGGTTGTCCTCGGGTCATACACCCAAACAAAAATAAAACAAAAATAAACTCTTTTTTTTTTGTTTTTTAAATAAAGTTTTTAGTTTTTTTTTTGTAGAAAATAAGTAAAATTAATAGACTCCGGAATTCGAAATAGCAACTCGAAAAGAGACTCCCCGGCAACGGCGCCAAAAACTTGATGGGCCCGCGAACAGACTCTTACTGTGGTTGGTTCGGTGAGTCGATCGCCGCGGGCTTGCTCGGGTAGGCAAGTGCACCTATCGCAAGTAGTACTCGATATTCGGGGGAATACCGAGGTCGTATTGTTCTCGGGGTCGCGTTGACTATTCTTACTCCTCCGGGAGGACTATTATTTTACTGAAAATAAGGTGGATTTTTTTACTTAATAAAAGGCGAAAAAGCAAAGGAGCGAAAATAAACGATTTAGAAAATATTCGATGAAGGGTTAACGCTCGGCATCGAATCGGATTAAGACAAACAATTTTTAATAAAAAAGACTTAGTTTTCAAATTAATAATAAGGCAACTTGGTCGTGGAGGTTCCACAAATGTGAGCTCACCTAGCTATAGGGATATCGCTCACCTAAACGTTAAGACTATTCGACCGAACGTTAGTCCGACGAAGGATTCCTCTTAACGCCCGCTTTACGCTAAGAACCCCGCTATTGGGTGGGGAACCCAATCCGGTAGAATTACGCTAGTCCTCTCTCGAGGGTATGCACGCAACTCTATTTACCCAGGGGTGATCGGTCCATATGCACGGCCTCTCGGCTAGCTAGCATATGGACTACGGAAATAGGGCCCACACATCGATTATGTGGTACTACGCGTCGTAAACCCGGGGTAAACCCTAAGTGCTTAAATTAAAATGAAAAAAAGAACTTTAATTATTATAAATCATTTTAAATGTCCCAATGCTCTTCGATGCCGAGGCTAATAGCGATTAGCCACACATCGGTATGGGGACGGCTTATAATTTAGTGAGGCGCGAGTTCGAAATTAAATGCTAAACGATTATAAGAAAGGGACAAAAGAAAAAAATAACAATATTTAGAAAGCTAAAAAGTTAACTAAACGAGAACTCACGCACACTCCAAATTATAAATAAACAAGGAACTAAGTTACACATGAAAGAAAATTTGCATGATTCAAATTTGCGAGTCCCACTCAAACGAGTGGGGGCGGTAAATAAAGGTTGAAAATTGCAAGTCCTACTCAAACGAGTAGGACTGAAATGAAAGCTAGTCCTACTCAAATGAGTAGGAGAAAATAAATGCGATTACAGGGCTAAAAAGTCCGGCCATTTAACTCAAGTGAGTAGGCGGAAAAAATAAAGAAAGTAAAATTGCAAGTCCTACTCAAACGAGTAGGACTGAAAAAAAGTCCGGCCATTTAAACTCAAGTGAGTAGGCGGAAAAATAAAGAAAGTAAAATTACAAGTCCTACTCAAACGAGTAGGACTGAAAATGAAAACGATGCGCCATTTAACTCTTAACGAGTAGGCGGAAATAAATGCACACGAACACACACACTCCATAGGAAATTCAAGAAAGCAATAAAATTATACACCTACACTCACACACTCTACATAATTTGAATAAAGCATTAAAAGAAAGCATTAAAACAAAGCGTGAAAATTTAACACCTACACTCACACACTCTACACAATTTAAATCAAAGCATAAAAATTATACACCTACACTCACACACTCTACACAATTTAAATCAAAGCATAAAAATTATACACCTACACTCACACACTCTACATAAAAATTTAAGAAGGACAAAAGAGAGGTTTAGGCTCATACACTCACACACTCTACATGAAAAATCAAAGTTACCTAAAAATTAAAATTTATACTTTTTCATGCTTAGGTTTTGCCAAAAATAAATAAAAAGAGAAAATTTCAATTTTTTGAAGACAAAAGTTTTTCAAAATAAATTTAAAACCAAAGTTTTTGGAAAATTAAAATACCAACATTTTCATTCTTATGATGTTATGAAAGTGATAAAAAAGTGAAAAAGAAGTTGAAAAGAACAAAAAAGGTTTTACAATCCTAAAAGAAAACTAAGTAAAAAAAAAGAACAAAATCACTTTTTTAAACCTCTTTTAAAAAAAATCATAAGGATGAAATCAAAATCTAAGCATGAAAACTAGTTAAAGGAAAAAGACATGGTGAGAAAAAAGAAAAACCTAATTCATCATTTTACGAATTTCAAACAAAACCTAACTTGAAAAATCAAAGGCATGTAAAGAGGAAATCCTAACCTAAGCATGAAAACAAGTAAAAAAAATGTAAAGTAAGCATGTTACACTCATACACACACACACACACTTTTCATAAATGAAGAACAAAGATGAAACTAAGAATAAAAAGGAGAAGGAAAATGGGGCACAAGTGTTCATTCCAAAGCCATATATGAAGAGAAAATTTAACATTTTATTTGATCAAAATGAAACTATTACAAGCTATTACAAGTGCTAAAACTAAAGCAAAACAAGATATGAAATAAAAAGGGAAAAATTCTCCTTACATAGCCTTGAAAATCACGGATGCAGCCCACAAAAATACACTAACTTGGCCCAAAAATCTGAACCCTTGGACCTTACAGAACTGGGCTATTTATAGGAAAAAATTTCTAAGTACACGCCCTCGGTCACGGGCGTGTAGGGGGGGCGTGACAGTACTATTCATGAAGGCGGCTGGCGATTGGACAGCAAAGTTGACTTCGGGCTGAGTTCGCAGCAGTCACGCCCTAGGTCACGGGCGTGACTATGGGCGTGTCGGGGAGGTAGAACCGGGCGCGGGTTGCGTCAAATGTCCTTGGCAGCATCTTGTCGGGCCAGCTGGAAAGGTCACGCCCCATGTCACGGGCGTGACTATGGGCGTGACAGTTGGGGTCGACACTCGACGAATGTCGAGCGGAAAGTGTCGAGTCGAAATCGTTGAGCTGAAATTGGGTCACTCCCCAAGTCACGGGCGTGACACTGGGCGTGACAGTTGGTGTCGACACTCGACGATCGTCGAGCGGAATTCGTCGAGAGGAGAGGACACGGGCTTGGGTCACGCCCCGTGTCGGGTGACACGGGCGTGTCGCCAGGCATGTCGAGCTTGAACTTCAGAAATTTTCCGATTTCACGGGAAATGCGCAGTCACGGCCCGGTCACGGGCGTGACAAATATGTCACGGGCGTGTACTGCCCAATTTTGGCAGATTTTGAACTTTTTCTGAAAAATAAAATAAAACAAGTTAGAAGCAAATTTACAAGAATAGGAACATTTTATTGAACAAAAATAAGTAAAAACGACGAAAATAAAAGAAAATGACTAAATTAATGTGCATAAAAATACGCATATTTACAGTTCATCAATACCTACTTGAGTTCCAGCATGATGTACTCGAGTAGTAGCATACTATACTCGAGTAGCAGCTCATTACTCGAGTTCCAACATGAATTACTCGAGTAGTAGCATGATATACTCGAGTAGCAACTCATCACTCGAGTTCCAGCAGAAAAACGATAAATAGCAGTTCAACACGGCTTCAAATTGAAATGTGGTCAACATGAAAGTTGTATATCTCGTCGAGGCGAACAAATAATATGTTAACCATATTTTTATACGATGTCGTTTTGACCCTCAAAACAGCGCCCGAACATAGATAGGAACGGCCTACTCGAGTGGCAGCATGAACCACTCGAGTTCCAACGTATCTACTCGAGTACCAGCATACCTACTCGACTTGCAGCATACTGTACTCAATTAGTAGCATAATATACTCGAGTAGAAGCTCATTACTCGAGTTCAAACATGTATTACTCGAGTAGTAGCATGATATACTCGAGTAGCAGCTCATCACACGAGTTCCAGCAAAAACAATGATAAATATGGATTCAAAACACATTCACATCGAAAAGTGGTCAACATGAAAGTTGTAGATCTCGTCGAGACGAACAAATTTTATGTTAACTATTTTTTGATATGACATAGTTTTGACCCTCAAAATGGCATCCGAGCAAAATCTGGAATGGGCTACTTGAGTAGAACCATAGCTTCTCGAGAAGACTCAGAACGGAAGCCAAAATGAGCGTCGAATTAAACGAAACTCGGGCCGAAGGCGAACACTGACGCTACGAATTTAATGGCTAAGTTAAAACCACAAATCTTAACTTATTAGCTCGAAAAATTTCAGTTTCGACAAAAATCCTAAAAATATGGTCAACTAGATCAAATGGACGCGAAAACGCACTAACGGTGCAGCGCTGACAACATGACGTAAAAAGGGTAACACTCTGATGTTATAAATATGATAATATCAAATCAAATAAAATCATTGAAAAAAATCGGGGGCGTTACAGGGATCTCAAGAACTTATCATTTAGTTCTCCGTTTGTGAAGACTCGGACATAGACCCTTAGGCCGTTGACTATCTTGAAGAAGTTTTCAAAAGTGTCAGCAATGGTGTCCTTGTGTCCTTATCAGAAGGCTTCATATTTCTGATTCAGAAGGGACCTTCTTTCATCCCTAACTTATTCCGTACCTTTCATCAAGGTGACGAGGGACTGCAACATCTCCTTAGCAGACTGGCAGTGGATCATGTTCTGCAACATGGAGTCATTAACTGCACTTCCTATTATGTTCTTGGCCTTCTTATCTAAAGACACAAGTGCAATCTCATCTTTGTCTTGATCCATCATTTTCTTGGGAACTTTCTTAGTTGGATCTACAGTGGAGACGGTCATCGGAACATAAGGACCTTCTTCAATGATCATGAAGATCCTTGGTTCCACAACTTCCATGAAAAATCTGATTATTTCTTTCCATATGGGAAAGTTATTCTTTGTGCACAATGGAAGCTTGGCAAAATCTTTATCCTTGTCCATGCTTGGTAAATCTCAAAAGACAACTTAAGTCAGATCTGATCAAGGTGTTAACCTTTTATTGATCAACCTAGCTTTGGTACCAATTGAAAGTGTTCAGTTATCTACCTAAATCACGTAGAGCGGGTTGAATATGTGAGTTGTGTGTCTTTTTGCGACATAAAAATTTAGAGATCTATGCACACAATAATCAACCACGCAATCACAAATGACAAAAGATTTATAGTGGTTCCTCAATCTTAGGTACATCCAATTTCCCACACGATCTAGCAAAGCACTAGACTCGGCTACTCCACTATCTCAGATTGAAAACCAATCCTATGCCACGGAATCAAGTTCCTACAATCTCAATCCACAACGCGGATCTACACTCGGAAGATAAAAACTTCCTACAACTCGGAGACAAAAGCTCCTACACTCGGAGAGAAATCTCCTACAAGAATTAAAGTGAGAATATATGAAAATACAAACAGTAATTTCTCATATCTGGAATCTATCGGCCTAGGTCTTCTTCTTTGATCTTTGTGGCACTATCAGAATACGTTGAAGAAGAAACTTGACAAGATCTGGAACTGAAATTCCTTTGAATCACACGATCTGAGAGATGATGAGTTGAAAAGCAATCTCGATCTGTAAGTCCACTTTGATCTAAATCTTCTTGAATCGAAAACCCTAGCCGATATGCATGATGAAGGTCGGCGGTTTCCGATTTTAGAAAGAGAAAAACTTGATTACGATTTCTTAGAATAATACTTGACAGCTTGTTAGGGTTAGTTGGTTTTTGACAAGACCATATATAAGATCTCCCGAAGTCATAATTAGCATTAATGACATACATGTGGACCAATCACGTCAAGCCATTTGAAATTCCAGTCGATTCTGGACTTCGCAAATTTCTGGAAAAATATGACTGACTTACTCGAGTAATAGATTACCTACTAGAGTAATAATGTGATTACTCGAGAGAATAGAAGGAGAATACTCGAGTAAAAGACTTTGAGAAAATCCAGAATAGAATGAGTAATCACTCGAGTACACAAAGACTTACTCGAGTGCTAGAAAATATACACGAGACGTGGAGTTGAACTACTCGAGTACTAGAAATAAAATACTCGAGTACTAGATATGTTACTCGAGAGGTAGAAGGATTACTCGAGTCAAAGACTTAGCGGATTTTTCTGAGAGAAGATTATAGGTTACTCGAGTGCTGGAACTGGACTACTCGAGAGGAGATTATCTACTCGAGTATATGAATATTACTGCTTGAGTATAGGTCTTAAAGAAATTCTGAGAGTTAAAAATCTTATCACTCGAGTATTAGAGCTGGACCACTCGAGTAGTAGATAGACTACTCGAGTACATGAACTTGACTACTCGAATGGGGTAAAACAACACGGGAATCTGTCTTCTGTAACTCGATACAAAAGACTTATCTAATCGAGTGGTTAACATGACAACTCGAGTAAATGACTTAGAAAATTTTCTTAGAGGAAAATCTGTTAACTCGAGAATAAGAGAGTGTTTACTTGAGTAATGGACTTGGCTACTCGAGAGCTATTTTCAGAGTACTCGAGAGCAATTTACCTTTCTCGAGTACAGATAGATTTACTCGAGTATTACTAAGTATTCAACTCGAGTATATAAACTACTACTCGAGTAAAAGACTACACTTCTTTCTCCAATCAGTCCTACTGCTTGAAACATGAAGTTTATCCCAATAGAGAGGCTATACATGAGTCAACACCTTGGATAACACAATGAGGGATTACATTGTATGGTCCTGTTTTTGGTGACCCATTGTAGACTGACATTGGTCTACACTTGGCAATATAGTCCTGCAAACACATAAATCAAACAAGACATCAAATATAACTTAATTCATCTTAGTTCAAAGGTGACTTCACCAAATCTGGGTTATTGTGGATACAATACCCAATACAAGCCCACAAAACAGATGATTCGTAGCTTTGGAATTTAAATGACATTCTTGCTTATTTAAATTATTCGGGGACTTGATACAAGTCATGTTACAAACTTCTATACCTAATAATTTAAAAAATTTCCTCATTACTGTTCTCCTTTCATTATAGTTCAATCCTGTAAATAGAGGCAGTGCTTACAAATTCTGTGTACCATTTTTCATTCCCCCTAGTCTATTCGAGAACAGGGTTGGGCATTATTCCCGGTGGTGAAACCGTTTTGGAATAACCTGCCTCTGATACCACTTGATAGATCTAGTGGACAATGTTAGAGGGGGGGGGGGGGTGGAGTTGAATAAGGTTCTAACGATGTTTATTAAAAAGTTGAAATATTTTCACCCCAGAGAACTAGTACAGGAAGCTACCGCGGGGCGTTGGATCGCTAGCACATGGCGGTATTTCTCTAGAGTCGTAATCCTGAGCAGATTCTCCTTTGGAAATCTATACAATTTTCAGAATAGCACAATCTAACAATCACAGCAGTACACACAGGTAAAGAGGCAAGAAATAAATTCCATTGCCAAAACTAAAATCAACTATTATTTTTAACGATTACAAAGATTGATTTTCGTTATGCCAGAGATCGAAGGCGTTGAGTTAAAACAACTTTTGGTTTTCTATATTGACCCGCTCCACGGACAGGTTGGCTGTCTCCCATTCCCTCCAAAGAAGGTTTTCAAGCCGGCTCTTCACATCCATTAAAGAATGGGTCTTAGAGCCCTGCTAGATCACCCGATCTAGAGTCCCTTCCCCGGGATGATTTCTCACGGAATCCTACCCGGGATTCTGACGTCCTTCCTGGGTCGATTTCCTTTACAACAATAAATATAAAGAAGAGAAAAAGAACACAAGAATATAAAAAGATTTAAGTTCAAATCTCCCTCAATACGACTCCTCCGTTGAGCGATCCGTGATCGGCTTTAGAGATCTTTATGGGCTTGAAACCGATCAACTCATAATAGGCTTTGTAGTTCTAGGCTCGCCAAAGTTCTTTGTGTGTAAACAAGAGGGAGGAAATCTTCTCTTCCTTCGAAGTAGATGGCAGAACAGACCATAAGAGAGGCTGCCAAACACTGGGAGTCGAAGATCTCTGTCTCTTTTCATATTAGGTAATGAACATAGAAAATAAAGTGTCATTATTTACGTTTTCATGAAAATAGACTATCGTCGAAGGTAAGGCTAGCTCCTAGCAGTAGGTTCAAAACCTTCATGTGACAGCTATCCTCCAAATTTGGACAAATATTCAAAACATATATTGGTTTTCTTTTTCAAAGATAGAGTTGTAGGTAGATAGTGCCCAGCGGTAATTCTGTCTGTTGTCCTCCAAATCTAGAACAATATTCAAAAATGAATATTTTCCTTTTTATAATGCTAGCGCCACGCGTTTAGTAGATAGCTCCATGCAGTAGGTCTGTCTCAAAACTCTCGACACCTCCGACTCAACGCTCTCAGCGTGTTTTGGTTAATGTGCGTTGAGCATGTTACCGCGTTGCAGTACCAAGCAAGCGCCTGACGATAGTCCCATCTCAATACTCTCGATGTTGCTGTCTCAACGTTCTCAATGCTCTCGATGCCGCTATCTCAGTGTTCTCGATGCTCTCAACTCCTCTGTAAATGGTAGTTGAATAGGCTAGCGCGGCACGGTAGAAATCTAGCGCCTTCCCGGTAGGTTCCCGAGAGCCTGGCAAATTATTTCATCGAGCTAACGCGGGCGGTATGTCTAGCGCAGTGCGGTAGGTTCCCGAGCACTTTGTCCATTTAATTCAGGCTACCGCCCAGCGTTAACTATTACCGCTCGACGGTAGGATCCTGAGGAGGGCTCCTTGAATTTCTTAGACATGTGAACCTGCACACTTGATGTAGGCTAGGCCTTTGGGATCCTACACGGAGGGCGTGACTACGACCTTGGAAACGTTAACGCTCCCTAACCGGCACACAAACGCAACGCAGCGACCACAATGATTGTTTTTTATCGTTCGTGCTAACATACGGATAGACGATCCGCAAGTGGAACGGAGAATGACTATAGGCCAAAATCCTTTCCGGCTAAATGGAATAATATTAATTCCGATCGAGCTCTGGAGCTGTACCAAAATAGATCCACCAGAAAAAAATTCACGTTTCGAAAAAAATGGTAGGACCTATCCCAACAAAACAAAAGCGAGGAGCGCCAATCCTCTCGCGAGATCTTTTCGGAAAACCAACTGAAAATCTCAGATCTATTTTTAGGAACACCGCGAAAATTTAGCAATTCAAGAAATCACGCAAAATCCGTCCACCATAAGAATTAATGAAAGAAGAGAATCTCTTAGGTAGGAATTTCGTTACCCCACTCGGAAACGTAGATCCTAGATGTTGGATCCACAGAGAACGATCGCTCTTCCCTTTTGGAATCCACGGGAAACGCGCCACGGATGAAGATCTTGTTCGCCTCCTTCGCTTCTCGCCGTGGTTGATTACCCCAACCTTGATTCTTCCTTGCACGAGATCTTCCTCCTCCAAGGTGGCCGAAATTGTTAAGAGGTTGAATATGGCTTGGTGGATGGAAGGTAGAGAGACGGGGATGATGGGTTGCTAGAGGGAGAGGGGAGTAGAAAGGGGGCGGCCGAGAGGGATGGAGAGAGGGGCGGCCGGAATCCTAGAAGGGAAGCCTTGAAGGGGGGCGGCGGCTAAGATGAGGAGGAGAGGAGATTAGGGTTAGGCAAGCAAAGCTCTTTTTGATTTCAATAATTGTCTCCATAACAAATGATAATTTGGCCTTATATAAGGCTTACAACCATGTGGCTATTAGCAGCCCAAAATAAAAATGTTGCATAAAATGAAATGACAAAAATAACATAGTGTCAAATACCACATATAACCAGATAAATGCAGACCAAATAATAAAATAAATTCAAAGCTTATTTTTGTTGCATGGGCGAAGATTGTAGCCGTGCCCGCTACGGCGCGCAAGTCTCTTGATGGTGGAGCATCGTCGACATCTTCTGTCACGGTAACACCGCCATGGTCGTCGTCTTCATCACCCAATTGGCCGTCGTGGTGGCCGTCGTGGTGGCCGTCGCCATCAATCCTCCCGCTCTCAAAAGGACTCATCACCGATGAGTGGGCTGGACGGTAACGGTGGAGGTGATCTGCATCGAGAAGAGCCAGGTCTGCCGAAGAAATCCAAGAGTCGTCCGAAGCTGGACCACCATGCAATCTGACCAAAAACCTGTGAATGTCACCGTCGGGAGTAAAAAACACCGCATCCTGCAAAATCTTGTCAGGCAAGAAATCGGTTTGGGGGAACCTTGGAAAAGCGTTAGGCGAAGAATAAAAACAAGTTGCATCATCAATAGACAACGTAACTCCCGAAGAATCCGAAAGGGAGAGCGGTCCAGAAATATTCGCACCCCCCACCCCGTTAGACGGTATAGTGGAAATATGAAACAGAGAGACTGACAATTCAGGTGGTGGAGCGACATAAAGCGTTAAATCTGAAATGTTAAAAACAGGGGAGATTCCCCACTCAGCGGGTAACTGTAATAAATATGCATTTTCACCTAGCTTCTTCAAAACGCGAAAAGGACCGGCTCTCTTATTCGCTAATTTTTTTATGGTGTCCGACGGCAACCGTTCAGGGATAAGACGCACCATTACCAAATCACCAATCTTTAAGGGGACTGCTCGCTTACGTATGTTAGCATTCGATTGATAAATAACAAATTGTTTAGCTAACATCTTGCCAATGTGCTCATGGAGAGTGTGAATGTGCGAGGCGAAGTTCTGTGCAAATTGACTTGATTTAAATGATGGTGGTAACGGGATCAAATCAAGAGGCACGGGCGCCTTATATCCATGCACTATCTTATTTGGCGATAACCCGACCTTATATAAGGCTTACAACCATGTGGCTATTAGCAGCCCAAAATAAAAATGTTGCAGAAAATGAAATGACAAAATAACATAGTGTCAAATACCACATATAACCAGATAAATTCAGACCAAATAATAAAATAAATTCAAAGCTTATTTTTGTTGCGTGGGCGAAGATTGTAGTCGTGCCCGCTACGGCGCCGCAAGTCTCTTGATGGTGGAGCATCGTCGTCATCTTCTGTCACGGTAACACCGCCATGGTCGTCGCCTTCATCACCCAATTGGTCGTCGTGGTGGCCGTCGCCATCAACACTCTACCAAACAAATGATGTAATCAAACATAACCTGGGAGTTGATATTATCAAACTAAGGATATGTGAACTGTCAACTCCAAAAAATGAAAGTACAATCCTTCTCTCACAATATCACTAAGAGGAAGATGAAACTAAACACTCATCATCATCACCTGACGCTGGATACTAGTTGTGGTGATGCATAGTTTCTGCTCTTCAAGTCCGGCCACCTCGTCCTGCTGGTCGTGTTGGCTCTCCAACTCCTCGAGTTCCTATGGTCACAATCAATCATTAGTCATAAATACTAAGCCATTTTGTCCTCGCCTCGCCCCCTCGATTTTTAGGCACCATGCGGGATGACTAAAGCGGAGGACAACATGGGAAGTATCAACAAATAAGAAGGTGACAAGGGAACTATACTAGTATGAGTAAAATCTAACATTGTTCATACATTTTATGCCAGCAATTAACTATGTTAAGAAGTGGTAATAAGCAGTAAATTTGTAGAAGTAGTATACAACAAAAGCAGAAAAGTAAATAAGTGCGGCGCAGCTAAAGTAAACAACTACTGTTATACTACCATCATAAAAGTACCTTAAACTATGTGAATGCCCATAAAAACTTATAAGTAAAGATTTCCAGAATTGTAACATATCATATTAAAGTGCACATAATAATTTTTATGATAACAATCTACGTTATGAATGACCTATAAGTATTTATGTTAAGATATGTTATGCATGTTATGATTCATATAACTGCAACTCACACACATGACTCTGTGATCACAGGCCATTATTTTCCCTTTTTTGGAGTTAGCTAAACTCTCTGGTACCATCATTGTCGCTACGGCAGTGAGCGGGCACCTTCACTTCCTATGCAGGTATTCAAACTACCTGGCCGACCCTTTGTATGCCTTTGTACACATCCTTGGTGCAATATAGAGTCTATGTGTACTAATTATAGGACATCCCACAAATATTAATGATCGAGTGTGAATTTTTTTGATTGTCCTCCAGACCGCAGTATAAACAACCTACTGGCCTCTCAAACCCTCACACATCACCAGAGTCAATGTACTCCCCTCGGTGAAATGTTTACCCAGTACCGAAGACTCGCCACTAATTTGTTTCTATGAACATTCAAGATGTCTCAACCTAAGCCTCTAGCTCACAGGGCCAACCCGTACCGATATAGAACTTATCGAGCCTCCAGCTCGCAGGACTAACCAATCCTGATATACTATCTCCCGAGCCTTCAGCTCGCAGGACAAACCTATCCTGATATTACTATCTCCCAAGCCTTCAGCTCGCAGGACAAACCCGACCTGTACTATTCCATCCCACAGCTCGGGATGAGGTTTGCTGTACATTTTGTTCTACTAATTAAACTACTCTTGTCTAATTATAATTGTACGAAGAGATTTAAGGTGAATCTTGGACTTCCAAAGGTCTACCCGGTGAAGGGCTCGTAACGGTACTAGGGAATACAATGTGCTGAAGCCCAAATCCCCCTTTCCAGGATAATTACTTTTATTAGTTTCTACCTATAACTAACAACCCACTCTCATTGTTACTCTTAAGAAAAACTAATGTTTTATGATACTTATAGGTGAGTGACGATCTTTTGTCAGACTCCATAACTAACATCTTCACTTAGTATTCATGTTCACTAGCACACATCACCCTTTGGTGATTTACCTTGAAACCTCATCTAGAACTCTATGGTAATTCATTTAATACCAACTTAATTAAGTCTAACCTCTATAACCGCATTCCAAGATCTACCCTTAAATAATATATTCTCTTGAATGCTATTCGCTCTTAAGAACTCTGATATACTGTGTATGGTGCCATCTCATATACTAAATTATATGCATCAAACTTACACTATTAATGCTACATGGTTATAGAATTTTTGAGTAGTTTTCATAATTTGTAATGGATTTTAATGGTCAAATCAATACATCCATTTTTCTACTATTTGCAAACCATGATAAAGTTGAACTAGTTTTATCCTCTAGAATGCAAACTTCACTATATCACGTCTGAATGAGCTAAAATTCATACCATGGGTGCTTCATGACTAAAACGGGAAATTATCATAATTTTATGGTTTTACAATTTAAATTGACCAGCAATAAAATTAATTAATCTCTTGACTTGCATTAATTATCAAAGTAAGCATCATATGCAGAACTCTAAATGCTCTAATAAATTTATCAATGATAATAAATGATAAAATAACAAGATTTACTGAATTACACAATTGTCCAGGAAGTTTATACCCTTAATATGCATTATGATAAAAAGGGAAATTATGTAACATTGCATAGTAAGTACCAAAATAACTCATCTAAAAATTCTGAGATAATTACTATATGTGTGCAATGACCTAAAAATATCCTAGCACAATTTTCATAATTCCCAGATAATTTTAACCATATATATTTCCAAAATACAAATGTGTGATAAATTAAATTCTTGGGAAATTCTCATATATATATGAGTTCCAAAAATTCTGCCAAATTACTCAAATACCTGAAATATAAATTTTAACCATGTGACAGAAGTTTCGATTTTTACCACGTCATTAAGTCACCTTTATTTAAATAATACACTTTTATTACAAAAATAATTATAATTAATTTTCTTGGATTTGTGACCCCAAAAATCCTAATATTTCTAAGGATGGTTCCTTTCCTCATGTTAGGTGTATCTCAAAAATTGCATCAACAAGCAACATGCCCTTGGTGCAAAATTTCACAAACACTCCTTTTTGGTTTAAGGCTCTATTAATTACATACTTGCCCTAAGTCATGCATGTGGAAAACACCAACATGTAGGCCTAAAAATATTACCAGAGTCCTAAAATGACGAAATAGACATTCCTCCCAATTTTGGAGTCATTTTGAGTTATAAAACTCCATAATTCACATTATATTGGTAAATTAAATAATGAGTACAACTATAAAAAAATATTCTACTAAAAAACTAATTTTTGGGCACAAGCTTGGTCTAGAGCACATACATGCATAGTCCAAATTTTATCCAGTTTGGAATTTCCATCTAAAATATATATCCATTATAATTTATGCCCTATACAAGGAACAATCCTAGGCAAAATGACCGACAGGGAGATACATTACACCAACTGACTTGACCTTAAGTCCTACAGAAAGTAAAAAACATAGATCTACAAAAGATGTCTGAGGACACTTTTCAAAAAAAGGCCTCTAAGGGCCTCAATTTTCAAAATACAAATGTCTGATTAAGTGTGACAATATATATAATACTATATATTGATTATCATTGAATCAGAAGGCCATAATTTTGACTTCCCCAATGAGCCAATAGCCACGATTTCTTCAGCCTGGGCTAACTTCCAGCCAAATTTCCAGGCCACGGGCCACCATCAACACAGTCCACTATCACCCCAACCACCATTGAGGTGGTGGCCAGCGATTGCCGGCGATATGGCTGTCGGAGGCGGCTCCTCCAGTGAATCCGAGCAAGAAGAAAAGCTTGAAGATTTCTCACATGGCTCTCATGGAATCGGGCTCAATTGAGCCTGATATCTCTCCTAGTTGAGCAACATATCCAACACAGAGGGAGGGGTGGAGAAACGGACCAAGAGATGGACTTGTGGCATGTGAGGTGGTGGTGCGCTATTATCGACGATCTCTACAGTGAGCTAGCTCCCAATCTTGATTCTCCACCATTTTCCTTGATCCAAAGCTCGATTTATACTCATTTGGGCTCATTGAAGCTAATGATAGGGTTAGAATTGTGTGGGGATGTATAGTGAAATGCCATTAACGCGGTTCGACCTCAAGCATTACATGCTCCTCTTGAGCTCAAAGTGGCACTCCTTGCTAGAATTTGGCTGGGAACACTTGTGTGAGGTAAGAACTGAGCTTTGGAATGGAGGAGGAGGGCCACATGACTGTTATTCCCTCTTTCCTTCATTTGCCTCTCTTAAAAATGGGGAAAAGTGCATTTTACCCCCCATGCATGTCACTACCCTCCAAATCTAGAGCTCATGGGTTGTATTTTGCCTCATGGGCCTCCTGGATGGGCTAGGGTTGGGCCTTGTCCCATTGGCATTGAGTTAGCTCATTTGATTTCAAGATTTAGGCTAATTTGACCAAAGTTGACTTTGGTAAAATTGAGCAATTAGGTTGACCCACTCATAGGGATTCTGGGTCGATTAGGTCTTTAATGGGCCTAGATGGAAAGGGTGAGCTCAATTTGAGTGGGTATGTTCAATTAGGTGTGAATTGACCTAGGTTTACCTAAAGGACACTTTGGTTAATTTGGCCAATTTGGTGACCCTGTGATAGGGCTTTTATGTCACTTAGGTTTCCTTTAGGGTTAGGGACGAAGTGGTGAGGTTAATTTGCACCTGTGAGTCCAATTTTGGCTAGTTTGACCAAAGTTGACTTGTTCACTATAGTGGGGAACATTTGAGTTCACCCTAACTCATTGGGTCCTAAGGTCACTAACTAGCCTAACTCATCACACTCACCGCATGTCCGACCCTAATTTGTGTTAAGTGGATTTAGAGGGAAATTAGATGTTACAAATCTCAATAAACAAAAAAAATAATTTCGTCCCCAAAATTCAAGTTCAGGTCTACCGGTTTCTATGCATAAGAAGTTATGAAACTTTTCAAGGATGCTTAAGATGTACCTGAGGCAAAGAGTCACAGGTGCTATTCCTACATCAGGTCCATCGGCTCCCAGGTGTGCTCCTCCCTCCCGTGGTTGGACCACAACACCTTGACCAAGAGAACCTTCTTCTTTTGCATAACTCGAACCGATATATCGTCGATTAGGATCGGATACAAACAGACTGACTGATTAAATTCTTTTGGGCCCGCTGTAATTGTGATGTGCTACTCTGGCCAAAGTAGGGCTCTCCGAAGCGAGGAGACATGGAAGATGTCGTGTAGGTTCTCTAACTCCGACGGAAGCTCCAGCTGGTATGCCAAGGGGCCGATCCACTCCAGGATCATGTATGGCCCCATAAATTGAGTGTTGAGCTTCTTGTGCCTCCGCACCCGTGATACCCCGTGCACCAGACATATCTTCAAAAAGTCTGCATCTCCCACCTGGAATTCTACCTTCGACTGCCACGTATTATAATACTTGTCCTACCTACTCTGAGCCTCTAGCGTCCAGTCTCTGATCATCTGAATGTGTGTGTCCCTGTCCTCAATATTATCTGATCCAAGTGCCCTTGGATCGTCATCCTGGACCCAAGATAGCGGCCTCCAGCACTTCCTTCCATATAATGCATGGTATGGTGCCATCCCACTATTGCCTTGTGGTTATTGTTATAAAACAAATCTATTAATAGCAACAGCCTCTCCCAGGGCTTCTTGTATACAAGATACATAAGCGAAGTAGATCCTCCATTTTCTGGTTGGTCCGCTCTGTCTGGTCGTTGGTTTGTGGATAGAAAGCGATGCTAAAAGCAAGCTGAGAAACTAAGTATTCCTGCACAACCGTCCACTCCCTAGAAGTGAACCGACCATCTCGATCTGAGACAATCATCTTGGGCATGCTGTGGTATCTAAAAAACTGCTCTACCAACAATCTCACCAAAACTGCAACCGGAGTGTCCTTCCTGACTGGTATGAATCGTGCTACCTTGGTCAGTCAATCAAAGATGACCCTAATAGAATTATGCCTAGTGTGGGAGCGAGGCAACTCGTGTACAAAATCAATGGCTACGTCCTCAAACTTCCACTCTGGCACTAGCAATGGGTATAGAAGTCCTCCCGGGCTCTTACACTCTACCTTCACCCGCTGGCAGGTCTCGCAGCATGTCATAAATGATACGATCTCCCTCTTCATCCCGGGCTAGTACATGTCCCACTGCAGGTCTGTCATCTTCTTGGTGATCCCGGGGTGGACTGAGTACTGAGTATAGTGTACCTCCTTGAGTATGTCCTCCCGGATCCCACCTCCTACAGGTTTACGGATACGACCATGGATATGAATGAGATCATCATGCATTGAATAATCCTCCGACTTTCCCCATTCCAGGGATCTAAAAATAGGCTCCATAGAAGCATCTTGCCTCTATTATGTCCTAATACGGTCTTGTATATCACATATAGTGCTCAGAGAGGCTAAGTACACCTTGTAGATCTCTGGCTCGGCCATGGAAACCAAGGTAATATGCATGTGCTCCAGCATCTGCACTAACTCCATAGACATCACACCGGGCTCTAGTCCAGTAGTGTTGGCTCTCCTGCTCAAAGCATCTGTTATAGTATTCGCCTTCCCCGGATGATAGTGCAAGGTATAATCATAGTCACATAGGAACTCTAACCATCTACTCTAGCGTAGGTTCAGATCCTTCTACATATCGATGTATTTGAGGTTCCTGTGATTTGAGAAGATCTTACATAGTACCTTGTATAGGTAATGCCTCCAAATCTTCAACACAAATATCATTGCCCCGAGCTCTAAGCCATGTACAAAATAGTTTTACTCGTGCTACATTAGTTTCCTTGAAGTATATGCTATAACATGCCCATGCTGCATCAAAACTACACCCAACTATTAGTATGATGGTTCGGTGTGTAACGTCCCGAATCAGACTAGGCCCCTCGTATGTGTTTTTGAGTCAGGAGGGCTGACTTGGGTTCGGGGGAGTGCTGATAACTAGGCAGCACATGTGAATAGGATTTATATCACCTGAGTCATTGGTCAACACTTTGGTGTCGAGGTGTTGACTCACTGGGTCAAGGTGTCGACACATTGTGTCGACACCCAGGTTGAGGTGTCGATACACTGGTGTCGACATAATGTGTCAACACTCGCAGTGTCAACACACTAGAACCAGGTGTCGACACAGTGTGTTGACACCCTGGGGTTGAGGTGTCGATATACTGGTGTCGACACCGTGTGTCGACACTCGATGTGTCGACACACTGGAACCAGGTTTCGATATAGTGTGTCGACACCCTGGGGTCGAGGTGTCGACACACCGGTATAGACACCATGTGTCGACACATGTTGTATTGACACACTAGAACCAGGTGTCGACACAGTGTGTCGACACCCAGATGTTGAGGTGTTGACAATCTGGTGTCGACACCATGCTGTAAGACACGGGTCTACCCGTGTGTGTGTGTGTGAGACAAGTATGACGCAGGTAGAGACACATGCCTATCCCTACCCATGTCAAATAATGAACCGACACTGAAAACCGCTGTAACACTTTGCGCAAGCAGGACACGGGCATGGACACGGGCGTGTCCCTACCCATGTCACTTTTCATATATAAGGGGAAGAGAAAACCCTAGCTATTTTCACTCCTCATTTCAGCCACTTTTCCTGAGAGAAATTTCTATAGAGAGGGAAAACTGCTGGAGCAAGTCCAAGAGGAGGAAAACCGCCGCCGCCGTGGAAAAGAAGATGCCGCCTAGAAGAGTTACACGATCTATGGCCGTAAATAGTGGAAACGTCGGAAATTAGGTGAGCTTCCTCCCCTCTGCCTTTGTGCTAGATCTGTAGTTATCTAGGCGATATGTCGACTCAAAAGAGTCTAGACGTGTGAAATGGTGAAATCTCTAGGATGAGGCCGATCTAGGGCTTGTGCACTTGGTTAGTGGTGTCTTCAACCTCTCCAACCTTCTATGCGAAGATGGGGGGATGGTTTCGTGAAGGGTAAAGGCCTCGTGAGGGTGAATAAGGGAGGAGGAATTTCTAGTGTGATTTTGGAAGACCGACTTGATGAGGAAGATGAACCGATGCTGTTCATTCCTCTTTAAGATGCGTGCAGAATCTGTGTTCTGCGCACAACAATCTTCTTGGCCATTTTCATATGTGATATGTCCAGATCTGGGCTTTCTACTAAACGCGAAAGTTGAGGCCTTTGAAAATACCTTTCCAACAAGTGGTTGCACGCCTTCATGAGAAGTCTGTAGCCATAGGAAAATCTGAACGAATATGACGTCTGATAAATCATGCATGCAGAAATTGTGTTCTGTACGCAGCAGACGTCAAGGCTGATTTCAAGTATGATACCATTGAATCTGGGTTGTGGTCTGAACATAAAAGTTTTAGCCCATGGGAAGACCTTTCTATCGAGGGTTACACGTCTTCATCGGATTCCTGTAGCTTCAGGAATCTCCGGTCGATGTTGCTGTCCAGATTTATTCTGCACTTAAATTCTGGTGTTTATATAATATGAATTTGAATTCGGTGGAATCGATGTTGCTAATTAACTCTAGATTTTGATGAACTAATTTATGCTGACCACCGTAGTACTATGAATGATAAATCTTATTAATTGGATTTCATATAACTGAATTGTGAAGCAAGCTTACTTAAATGAAATGACTAGAAATAAATTGGTAGATTATTATTTATGCGCATCATGCTTGTAAGATGTTGAAATCATTTGGAATGACAAATAGAAGGAGGAACCATGGACATGAGTATGTATGATGGTTAGAATGAAATGTAGTAGTCTAATACTTAGAGCGTAGTCTCCCTACGGGTAGTATTGTGGAGGGATGTAAGTCCGGCGTTGGCCATCACTAGTTGAGTTAATGTTGAAATGAGGTATAGATGGACGGTTGGGCTTGGTCCTCGGTGTCTACGTCCCGAGGCTCCTTCTATGCCGAGTGGATGGTTGGGATGCGTCTTCGTGCTTACTTCCGAGACCCTTCAATGCCACGGTGTTATGGAATTTACATGTGGGGTGAGTCGATACGTGGTGTCGTAATTCTAGGTTAAGGATAGTGTTGCAGGTCTACGGGCTCGCCGATCGTCACACTGATGGGAGTTGACAGTTAGACTTTGTGAGGTTGGGCTTGGTCCTCGGTGTCTACATCTCGGGGTTGCTTCCACGCCAAGTGAACGGTTGTACTTGGTCCTCGTGCTTACTTCTGAGGCTCCTTCTGGGTCACACAAGGTCAGTTCGGGGCTTGGTCCTCGGTGCACATCTACCCGAGGCTCCCGCTGGACCATAGTACGCATGGGCTCCGTTGCCGTATTCTTAGCGTTGAGGCATACGGAAGCCTAGGTGAAGTAGTGTGGATACTCGCCTAGTTGTAGAGATGCCCGCTCTACTGTACCGCATGGCCACGGCGGCTGACGCCTGAGAGGTTGGCTACCTGCTCGAATAGTGGGAACTATAGTATATGTCGGCATAGCAATTGCATGTGTGTGATTATGGGTGAGTCATTACATAGTATACATAACATTTCATAACATTGCACAACAAGATCCTCATCATATAAGTTTGTATGGGCACTCCTATATGATGAGTTACTTATGTAAACCGATCCGTAACTTATAAGTTTGTATGGGCACTCTTATAAGTTAAGTTACTTTCCTGTTGTAGTTACTTGCACTTGTTGATTTACTAATACTTGCACTTGTCAATTTACTAATCGTTGTGTAGAGCTGCTAGATTATAATACTATTAATCTTATTGTACCATTACCACCTATTTGTACATGTTATACTGCTTATAATACTTGTACCCTTGTACCTTTCTCCGCCCGGTGCCGAGGAGTCGTCGGGGGAGTGGATGTGAAGCCACTTAGTCTTTCGACTATCGGTTGCTACGTCTTCCTTTTTAGGAGGTCAACCCGCAGGTAGAGGAGCCGCAGATTTTTGCAGCAGGACAGCCAGGCCAGAACGACAGGGCCTGCGGTGACGGTGTTGTCGCTACCTTCGGTTACGGATATGAGTGTCGTGAGATTTTGATGTAGCCCGTTTGGGTAATTACTAGCTGTACTCTGATATTTGTGGAAGCATGTTTTAGCTTCTCTCTTATTTGATGTATTTGGATTATTTACTTAGTGTGGATTTGACTTCTTCTTGCTTATATTATGGTTGGGTTGGCATGTTCATATTAATATTGATTGTAGCCGGCGGAATAGGCATCTTGTGGTACAGGTTAGCCTGTCTTCTAATGCTACTGCAAGGCGGCTATTCTGGGCATAAGACTCCCCTTCATGACGTGTTTTGGGAACTGGGAGGGGGGGGTCTTACAAATGGTATCAGTTTGCCACGATCCTCAACTAAAGAAGTCATTCAACAATGGTCCCACCCCCATTCAATTAGTCAGTTTGCGGGCAAACTGACTTAGAGGAAGCAGTGGTGCGCCCATATGTAATTCAAATTAAGTTGTCCAACTTTGACCGCAAGATTAGCCAGCCTGACCATACATTTATGTTTTACGTGTAGGTTCTAGTGCATGTTGAGCCGATGGGGGGCACTCCTGCCCCTTCTATACCCACTCAGTTTCAACAATCAGAGTTGGGGCAGACGCTCACCGCCATCCTGGATGCCTTTAGGGCGCAGCGGCCTCCTGTTCAACAACAGGCTCCGGGCTCTAACTGGCTGAGCACCTTTCGGGCTCTCTCCCCTCCCACCTACCTCGGGACGGAGTCGGCCGTATGCACGGAAGAATGGCTTGACACGGTCCAAGAGCTATTGGCTGGGATCCACTACCCGACCAACATGGCTGTATCGTTGGCGTTGTCCATCTTGGATCTACATGCTAAGAGGTGGTGGAAGTCACTCATGGGCTCCATGTTCCAAGGACGAGTGTATACCGAGATAAGTTGGAGCGAGTTCTCAAGTGTCTTCTTGGAGCACTTCATTCCTACATCGGCTCGAGACTAGCTCGAGCAGAGGATTCTACTACTGAAGCAGGGATCAAAATCGTTTACAAAATAACAGCGAGAGTTCCAACATCTCGCAAAGTTAGCAGACTCATATGACCTGGATGATAGAGGATACGCCAAGCGTTTCTACAAAGGGCTGCGAGATCCCCTAATGCAGGCCCTTATGTTTATAGCGGATGCTAGTTTGGCGGAGATTATCAATATGGCAAAGAGATTGGAGGTGGACCACTTTGGATGTCGTAAGAGACCTGCGGAGGACATGATGGAAGCTGGTCCAAGCAATAGGAGGAGGCGGGACTTTAGTGGAGGAAGAGGACGTCAAAGAGGTGGAGGGCGTCTCCACCAAAACTATATAGTGGAGCATCCGGTTCTACAGCTGCCTGCGTTGCCTCCACCGCCTCAGCCTCAGCAATTTCAGCAACCTGAGAGGCGTCGTGGGCTGGTGTGTTTCGAATGCAACCAACCGGGCCACATACGACGCTACTGCCCGCAGTTGTATGGGAATGACCCGCCTTCTCCGCCTCCAGCAGCTCTGCAGGGGAGGGGTTACATGCGTGGTCGAGGACGAGGACCGCGAGGAGGAAACCCCGGCCCTGCTCGGGATCAAGTGTACACGCTGGACATGGCGTAAGAACGGATTCCCCAAGATGTGATTGCAGGTATGATTTAAGTAATTATCACGTTTCTCTTTTATTAAACTTAAAGTTGCTTGAGACATACTAGACACCTAGCAACAAGTTTTGGTTATTGGTACTTAGGCACCGTGATAGTTTGCGGGAAGACGGCCTATGCGCTGTTCGATACCGTTGACTTACAGATGCTTAAGATCACGGCAGTGAACCGGTCGCACAAGTAATATAAAATGGGGGTTTTCCCAAGTATCGATCTCACAAGGAACACAGTAAGGTGGAGTTAATTTCGAGGAGGACTTGAGATTGAAGTCCTTAGGTCGGCGATAACGATGGGGGCTTTGATATTTGCGGAAAAAGAAAATAAAAGGCTAACAACTACTCCTATGCAACGCCGCTATGCGATGCTTCGCCAGGCGGGATGGAAGACTAGTCGGGCCGCTATGCACCGAATCGCTAGACGGATGGGCGAGTAGGCTTGCGGATGAGGTGGTGAGAATGGCGGAATGAGGGTCGTAAGCACCTCTTCGCTACGCACGCCACTAGCAATTGCTAGTGCGGCAAGGGTGAATGGTGGTGGATGGAATATGGCGCAAATCAAGTAAATAACGAAAATATACAATCACATAGACATAATTGTATAAAAACGTTTTACAAACTAAGCATACTTCATCAATTATAAATAGATTTAAACACCAATATTCAACAATAAAGCAAGAACAAGTCAAGAGGTCGACCGAATCCGAAGCCTTGCTGAGGATTCACGGTTGGAATCGTCGGGTTGTCATTCCGCATCCAAGCTCGGTCCTCAACTGCGTCCGGGATAGAGAAGGGCTGTCACCACCTTCCAATGGCCCGTCGTCTTCGTCTCACGATAGCGAACGAAGTTTTCTAGCTTTCCTTTGCTTGATGTCTATGGCATCAAACCCTACTTGAAGCTCACGGATGAAGGAGAAGGACGAGAGGAAGCTCCGGCTTGGATTTGGCGGTGAAAGCTTGCCCGGAGCACCTCCCTAGGGTGGAAGATGAAGGGGAATGGCGGAGAAGGCGGAAAATGGCGGAGAAATGTCGAGCTCCGGATCCTCTCCCGAATTAGGGCGAGACCTGCACTATTTATACAAAGCAGAAATGAACAATGCGCACGATCACAGGCGCACGACCAGTGGTCGTGCACACTATGTCCGGTGCTCGTGCGCACTGGCATGGAAGATCAGGAAGAAGAACTGGGATAACGCGCACGAGTAGTGGCGCACGACCAGTGGTCGTGCACACTAAGTCCAATGATCGTGCGATTACCCATACAGGACTCCAGAAAAGAGGAATCAATGCACACGATCAGTGGCGCACGACCGGTGGTCGTGCGTAATATGTCCAGTGGTCGTGCACTTACCCCAGACTGATTCTGGAAAATGTAGAGTAGTGCGCACTATCAGGGGCGCACGACCAGTGGTCGTGTGCATTATATCCCATGATCGTGCGAAGTATTCCTGTTTCATAACCATCCCGGAACACACACACGACCCCTGTACCGAAAGGAAAAACCAATCACTGATATGTGCAGACATTCCAGGCTATCACAAAATGGAGTACAAACTATAACAATAATAAAATATACAACCACGAGCATAAATGTGCACTTCCTATGGAAATAAAGATTAGTTGAAATAGGAACGATAAAGAACTAAAAGTGAAGTGCAACCGTATGAAAACAAGCCCATATGAGTCCGAAAATAGGTATATAAAGTGGCCTCATCACACCCCCAGACTTAACTGCTTGCGCGTCCCGAGCAAACAAAAATTAAGCAGATAGGGAAAAATACTAGTTAACAACGAAATTGCAAAACGAAGTACCATGCGAAGTCGCATGCTCGCGCGCGTAAAAATATAATAGAAGAAATTTCTAAGTATACAAAATAGTTTATACTTTTCACAATGCGTATCAACATTTTATTATTACTCAAAAATAGAATCACGGTGAATCATCCGGTCATGCATAAGGAGAAAGTAGACTAATCTCTAGGAGAGCATTGCTAAATATCGGGGCTCGGGATAACCTCCAAAGGAATCCACCAATGTCGGTGACCATATGCTTGCCCTTTCGCATTCTCTCCACGGCACTGGTTTGGTTCACACACGAATCAGTAGGACTTTAGGTGAAGAGATGGGGCTTGGGTTTCGGTGAGAGAAACAAAGATAAACAGGAAGGCTATGCACCTAACCCAAATGAGCTAGTATAAAAGGAATCCATCAGATAACTAAAATACATGCGGGTACACCACACCCCCAAACTTAACTTTTAACATATGGGTGTGTGCACCGCCTACTCCAAATGTAATCACATTTCCAAAATGATTTTCAATTAAAACTTTTTTTTTTCATTCATATTTTTTTTCTTCTTTACAAATATATATATATATATATATATATATATATATATATATATATATATATATATATATATATATATATATATATATATATTGTTCTTTTGCTTCATTTTATTTTCACAATTCACCAAATATAAACTTGGGAGCACTTCCACATTTTCACAAATAAAATCACCACATCACATCCCAACATTAAAATGTAAAACTCTAAAGCTTAAATTGGGAGTGCGACTAGGATTGGCTTTGAGGCTTTGGTGAAATAAAGGTGGAGCTGAATCAAAACAATGGGTAGGCACAACGGGGCTAGCGAGGACAAGACGTTAGGAGCGGTATAAAGCTCAACCGGGCCAAAATGATGGCCTACATCACGCTCATGCATGACTAACTTATACCCATGCTTCAAGAATAACTTGGGGCAAGTTCTTAGCCAACGAGAAAGTCTATCCATCCTCCCGACTCGAGCAATACGAACCTAACGGCCGTCTACACACATCCCTAAGCTACCGTCGGATTCACACCGGATTCACCAACTTTTGAGTAGAATAAAAAGTATTTACGCAATTAGAAAAAATATAAAACTAAAAGCATACAGAAAAATTAAATATACTCGAATTTCAACACGAGACGAGAGCAGTTGACTAAAAACACAACAAGGCCAACATTTTACTCCGTCTCACAATCCTATGTCAGCACCATAATTTTCCCAAATCTAACGAAGAAATGAGTTTAACTCGCAGCACGCAAAGAGCTAAGCACGCGCTCATGTGGGTGCAGTGGTGTGCAGTGCAATGAACTAATCAAAATATAACAATAAAAGCTTCTAATATGCACAAGAAATGTGTGCGTGCAAAAGGTAACAAATACTAGCTCTCCCCCCAGAATTAAACAAAACTACACAGCATATGATAGAGAAATTAAAATCATAAAGAGCTAAGGGAAGAGGTTACCCAATGCTCAGCTAGTGAGCATACCAGAAGATGCGTGGAAACCGAAGCAGGCCCGCCATACGAAGAATCACAACCCTGTCAATGCAATTTTCCAAGAATTCCTGCAGGGGTGAGCTCCACAAAAACAAAACAAAATATACAAAAAGAAATGTTAAAACTAAAATCGACACGAAAAATAAAATGCAGAAAATAAAAGATAAGTACTGGGGTTATTGTCATCCCAGCACGACTTATTAAATTCTAAACAGTTCTAGCTTATAGGCCTATGAAAAGAAAAGTGCACAGGTAACTGGCCTAATATCCATTTCGGTAACGGGTACCGATACGGTGATAGAGCAGTTACCCCTCTACCTAAATAATAATAGCTGCCGAACACAGTTAGAGGAAATAGGAAATAAGAAGAGGAGGAGCACTGGTCCTCGCTCATCTTATCACAAAATAAATCCTTGCCTAGCAAGGTATCGTCTATCACAGGCCCGCAGGAGGCGATGGCAACGGTATGAGCACAAAGCTCATCGTCATCCCAACGTACCTGTGGAGACTCATCCTGCACAGGCTCAGATAAGGAAGGGGGATCAAGTAATAAAAGAGAAGAAGAACTAAGCGAATCAGAAAATGGGAGAGTGATCACGGTGTTACTCTCAGCAGGATCCAAGTACAGATCATCGTCGGTATCATACGAGTCGTACCGAGGGGAATCCGAGAACTCAAGTTCTGCGATGGTAAGAGGAACGACCTCTTCTAATAAGGAGGTGCAAATCTCCGCATCAGAAAGAGGGTATTCCTCATCCCACCGGGGTGCGTAAAAGTGTTCCGAAGATCCACCTTCTCCGTCGGAGATAGTGGAGTCATCATCCCACTTCGGTGCAACCTCGGGCACCAAATCATCCACGATCACGGTCTCATCAGCCGACTCACTAAAAGTAGGGATAGATAATTCTTGCAAAGAAGGCGGAGGAACAACAACATCAGAGAAAATATGTGCGGGTTCCTCCGGGGGTGAAGCAATAAGAGGGGAAGAGGGCATGGGGAGAGACAGTGCCACAATGTCGTCACACCGATCAGCAGAAAGTCTGATGGGTATATCCGCAGCAGTCCCCCATAGACAAGGTGGTTCTATGAACATATCATCAGAATCAGAAGGGGCAGCCGATTGAGAGGTGGATGGAATGAATCGGATACCCGGTTCATCATCCTCCTCCAACTGGCGCTGAAATTCTGCGCAATATTTCAACACGTGGTCGGTGCTACGACAACACAAACATCATTTTCCATTACTCCTCGGTACAGGTGGGACCGGAGAGGAACAAGAAAAAGATGAAGGCATAGAAGAGGAGTGACCATAAGACCTGGGTTGGGTGTATGAAGTACCATAAGAAGACAGTGCTCCATACATAGAACCACGAGAATTATGCTCCCATTCTTCAGTGGGGCACTCATCACTACCAAGCCTATAATCCCCGCACCATCGGCAACGGATATTCGTATAAGAATACATGGTGCAACAAGAAGAATTCACCAACAGAAAGTTTCTAAGCAACAATTAACTACACACCACAAATAAAAGAATAGGACAGCCTGCTACAGAAAATTTAAAACTAGAATAGGAACAAATAAAAACAAACACAAATGCTAAAAACTAAAACAAAGAAGAAAGTGATATGAACAAATGAAAAGGGGCTTCTATCTCTTATCTTCCTCTACAAAAACTCACACGACTGTGTTCCCCGGCAACGGCGCCAAAAACTTGATGCTTAAGATCACGGCAGTGAACCGGTCGCACAAGTAATATAAAATGGGGGTTTTCCCAAGTATCAATCTCATAAGGAACACAGTAAGGTGGAGTTAATTTCGAGGAGTACTTGAGATTGAAGTCCTCAGGTCGGCGGTAACGATGGGGGCTTTGATATTTGCGGAAAAAGAAAATAAAAGGCTAACAACTACTCCTATGCAACGCCGCTATGCGATGCTTCGCCAGGCGGGATGGAAGACTAGTCGGGCCGCTATGCACCGAATCGCTAGGCGGATGGGCGAGTAGGCTTGCAGATAAGGTGGTGAGAATGGCGGAATGAGGGTCGTAAGCACCTCTTCGCTACGCACGCCACTAGCAATTGCTAGTGCGGCAAGGGTGAATGGTGGTGGATGGAATATGGCGCAACTCAAGTAAATAACAAAAACATACAATCACATAGACATAATTGTATAAAAACGTTTTACAAACTAAGCATACTTCATCAATTATAAATAGATTTAAACACCATTATTCAACAATAAAGCAAGAACAAGTCAAGTGATCGACCAAATCCGAAGCCTTGCTGAGGATTCACGGTTGGAATCGTCGGGTTGTCATTCCGCGTCCAAGCTCGGTCCTCAACTGCGTTCGGGATAGAGAAGGGCTGTCACCACCTTCCAATGGCCCGTCTTCTTCGTCTCACGATAGCGGACGAAGTTTGCTAGCTTTCCTTTGCTTGATGGCTACGGCGTCAAACCCTACTTGAAGCTCACGAATGAAGGAGAAGGCCGACAGGAGCTCCGACTTGGATTTGGCGGTGAAAGCTTGCCCGGAGCACCTCCCTAGGGTGGAAGATGAAGAGGAACGACGGAGAAGGCGGAAAACAGCGGAGAAATGTCGAGCTCCGGATCCTCTCCCAAATTAGGGCGAGACCTGCACTATTTATACAAAGCAGAAATGAACAATGCGCACGATCACAGGCGCATGACCAGTGGTCGTGCGCACTATGTTCGGTGCTCGTGCGCACTGGCATGGAAGATCAGGAAGAAGAACTGGGATAACGTGCACGAGTAGTGGCGCACGACCAGTGGTCGTGCGCACTAAGTCCAATGATCGTGAGATTACCCATGCAGGACTCCAGAAAAGAGGAATCAATGCACACGATCAGTGGCGCACGACCTGTGGTCGTGTGCAATATGTCCAGTGGTCGTGCGCTTACCCCAGGCTGATTCTGGAAAATGTAGAGTAGTGCGCAGTATCAGGGGCGCACGACCAGTGGTCGTGCGCATTATATCCCATGATCGTGCGCAGTATTCCTGTTTCACAACCATCCCGGAACACGCACACGACCCCTGTACCGAAAGGAAAAACCAATCACTGATATGTGCAGACATTCCAGGCAATCACAAAATGGAGTACAAACTATAACAATAACAAAATACACAACCACTGGCATAAATGTGCACTTCCTATGGAAATAAAGATTAGATGAAATAAGAACAATAAAGAACTAAAAGTGAAGTGCAACCGTATGAAAACTAGCCCAGATGAGTCCGAAAATAGGTATATAAAGTGGACTCATCACTTACACTCCTTTGTGTCTGAGGATTTTATTAAGGACATAGAGGGCGTACAATTCTATACTGGTATAGCCCGACGAGTGCGCCTACCGGGCGGCTCGGAGATGATTGCAACCGCTAAGTGCGAGTTCGAGATATTTATCGAAGGAAAGACATTTGATACACCTGCCACAGTCTTTAGAATGCCTGTGTTTGACATCATTTTGGGCATGGTGTGGTTGGACTGGCACTTTACAAGGATTGATTGTGCAGAGAAACGAATCTAATTGAGACATGGAGACTCCGACGTCATCTTCCAAGGTATTAGCTTCGCACCTCGCATGTTGCTATCTTCAGTTCAGATAGTAAAAGCCCATATGAAGGGGGATGAAGTCTTCATGATCTGGTTCGAGTTGACGGAGAAGGCGCTGGATATGAAAGGCGTACGGGTAGTGCGGGATTTCCCTAAGGTATTCCCTGAGAAACTGCCAAGATTACTCCCGCATAGAGAGGTTGACTTCCAGATAAATCTAGTACCGGGTGCCAAGCTGGTATCCAAGGCCCCTTACCGAATGGCCCCGAAGGAACTCGCGGAGTTTAGAGTTCAACTACAAGAACTGGTGGAGTCAGGGTTCGTCCGCCCCTGTTCGTTGCCCTGGGAGCCCCTATTTTGTTCGTGAAGAAGAAGGATGGGACCCTGCGTTTCTGCATAGACTATCGGGAACTCAATCGGCTGACGGTGCGGAACACTTATCCGCTACATCGGATCGACGAGTTGTTCGACCAACTTGTGGGAGCGCATTGGTTTTCTAAGCTGGACCTACCGTCAGGGTATTATCAGTTGAGAATACAAGAAGGTGACATCCAGAAAACGGCCTTTAGTTCAAGATATGGACTGTATGAGTTCACGGTAATGCTGTTTGGGCTCACAAATGCCCCTTCGGCCTTCATGAGTCTCATGAACAAGATGTTTGAACCTTATTTGGATGTCTTCATCATTGTCTTCATTGACGACATCTTGGTCTACTCAAAGACGGAGGAGGAGCATGTTGAGCACTTTACCTTGGTATTGAAGAAATTAAAAGAGCACGCCTTGTTCGCCAAGTACAGCAAGTGCAAATTCTGGCTTAAAGAGGTTGCTTTCTTGGGGCATGTGATCAGTAGAGCAGGACTAGCAGTGGATCCGGCCAAGATGCGTGTCGTGAAGGAGTGGTCGACTTTAAAGTCGGCGGCCGATGTGAGGAGTTTCCTTGGACTTGTGGGGTACTACCGCAAGTTCGTAAAAGGATTTTCAAAGATTGCTCTTCCTCTTACTTCATTGACGAAGAAAGGTGTGCCATTTGAGTGGACACCCCAATGTGAAGCGGATTCCAGGAGCTGACGAATAGACTTACCTCTGCCCCCATCTTTGCACTTCCGTCTGGGAAGGAAGGATTTCAAGTCTACACTGACGCATCATATCAAGGGATGGGAGCGATGTTGATGCAGCACGGACATGTGATTGCCTATGCTTCAAGACAGTTGAAGAAGCATGAAATCAATTACCTGGTTCATGATTTGGAATTGGGAGCAGTGGTGTTCGCCTTGAAGGTTTGGAGGCATTAACTATACGACGTCCACTGTGAGATCTTTTCAGATCACAAAAACTTGAAGTACGTTCATACTTAGAAGGAGTTGAACTTGAGGCAACGGCGGTGGTTAGAATTTCTATGCGACTATGAGTTCACCATGAACTACCACACCGGAAAGGCAAACTCGGTGGCTGATGCATTGAGTAGAAAGGTACCAGGTTCTAGTCCAGAGCCTCAGTTGATGATTATGGAGTTGGCTCAGATGATTGAGGAGATGGATATTACATTGATATTTAAGGCTCCTTCGGCAGAGTATACAGAGTACTTGGCAAGCAAGAGCATAGTTTGTGATATCCGGGACCGAATCAAAGTGGAGCAAGGAATGGATGCGGCTCTGGCCCCGACAATCAAGTCAATCGAAGATGGGACTACGGATGAGTATACGCTAAAAGACGGCCTCATTTATTTTCGTGGCCGGTTCTACATTCCTAAGGGCGGTAAAATCCGGGAGGATATCTTGAGAGAGGCTCATTGCTCTCAATATTCAGTGCACCTGGGCATTGCTAAGATGTACGCCAGTTTACGGAAGACCACGTGTTGGCCGGGAATGAAAAAAGATGTCCGATATTTTGTTACACATTGCGAAGCTTGTCAAAGGGTGAAGGCGGAATGCAAGAGTCCCAGTGGTTTGCTACAATCATTGCCCATCCCCGAGTGCAAGTTTGAGGATATCTCCATGGACTTTGTCCATGGATTACATTGCTCATGCTCAGGAAATGATTCGGTGTGGGTGATAGTTGATCGCCTGACGAAAGTAGCCCGATTTATTCCAATGAAGAAAGTAGCTCACGTGGATGTCTTAGTGTGCCTCTTTGTGGAGCAATTCGTACGCTATCATGGCATGCCTAAGAAAATCATTTCAGACCGAGATGTCGTTTAACCTCAAGGGAGTGGAAGGCGGTAGGGGCGTATTTGGGCTCGCGCCTTACCTTCAGCACTGTGTTTCATCCTCAAACGGACGGGTAATCTGAAAAGACCATCTAGACGTTGGAAGATTTGTTGAGATTATGTGTGTTGGATAGAGGAGAGTTGTGGGAAAGGATCTTACCGTTGGTAGAATTCTCCTACAACAACAGCCACTAGGCTAGTATCGGCATGGCTCCTCATGAAGCTCTTTATGGAAGGAGGTGTAGAACCCCCTTGTCTTGGGTGCAAGATGAAGACCCAAAGGCTTTGGGTGTTGAATATATTGAGTATACCGATGCGATGTTTATACTGATTCGGGATCGCATGTTGGAAGCTCAGGGTCGGTAGACGAAGTATTATAATGCAAGGCACCGGATGGTAGAATTTCAAGTGGTTGATAAGGTGTTCCTGAAAATCCGACCGATGCATGGAGTGTCACGTGTGCGTGGTGTGAAAAAGCTCAGCCCAAGGTATGTTGGACCTTATACTATATTGGAAGGGATTGGCCCATTGGCCTATCAGTTGGAGTTACCGTCCGAGCTAGAGAAGCTCTACGACATGTTCCATGTGTCGTCGCTTTGGAAGGCATTGTTGCAGCCCGATCAATACATCCCCACAATCGATGATGATGTGGCGTCTGATAGGTCTGTGCGACTAGAGCCAGTGCGTATAGTGGATAGCGTGACAAGAAAGTTACGTCGCAAAAGTGTTCCCTTGGTGAAGGTGCTATGGTCTAATCATGGGAAGGAGGAATACACATGGGAGCCAATGGACTTGATGCAAAAACGATATCCAGAGTTGTTTGCTCAAGGTATTTTTATTTAAAAGCATATAGTATTTTCTGTTATGCTTTTCTCCCCTTAGCCTAAGCCTGATTTCGGGGACGAAATCTTTTATTTTGTTTATAGGATTTGTAACGTCCCGAATCGCACTAGTCCCCTCGTCTGTGTTTTTGGGTCAGGAGGGCTCACTTGTGTTTAGGGCAGTGCTGATAACTGTGCAGCACATGTGAATAGGATTTGTATCACCCGAGTCATTGGTGAACACTTTGGTGTCGAGGTGTTGACGCACTAGGTCAAGGTGTCGACATAGTGTGTCGACACCCAGGTTGAGGTGTCGACACACTGTTGTCGACACCGTGTGTCAACACTCGCAGTGTCGACACACTGGAACCAGGTGTCGACACAGTGTGTCGACACCCTGGGGTTGAGGTGTCGATGCACTGGTGTCAACACAGTATGTCGACACTCGCTGTCTCGACACACTGGAACCAGGTGTTGATACAGTGTGTCGACACTCTGAGGTCGAGGTGTCGACACACCGGTGTCGACATCGTGTGTCGACACATGCTGTGTCGACACACTAGAACCAGATGTCGACACAGTGTGTCGACACCCAGATGGTTAGGTGTCGACACTCTGGTGTCGACACCATACTGCAAGATACGGGCCTACTCGTGTGTGTGTGGGTGAGACAAGTATGACGAGGGTAGAGACACGGGCGTGTCCCTACTTGTGTCGAATAATGAACCGACACTAAAAACCGCTGTAACGCTTCGCGCAAGCAGGATACGGGCATGGACACAAGCGTGTCCCTACCCGTGTCACTTTTCATATATAAGGGGAAGAGAAAACACTAGCCGTTTTCACTCCTCATTCCAGCCACTTTTCCTGTGAGAAATTTTTGTAGAGAGGGAAAACTGCTGGAGCAATTCCAAGAGGAGGAGAACCGCCGCCGTCGTGGAAAAGAAGATGCCGCCAAGAAGAGTTACACGATTTATGGTCGGAAATAGTGGAAATGACGGAAATGAGGTGAGCTTCCTCCCCTGTCCCTTGGTGCTAGATCTGTAGTTATCTAGGAGAGATGTCGACTCAAAAGAGTCTAGACTTGTGAGATGGTGATTTCTCTAGGATGAGGCCGATCTAGGGCTTGTGCTCTTGGTTAGTGGTGTCTTCAACCTCTCCAACCTTCTATGTGAAGATGGGGGATGGTTTCGTGAAGAGTAAAGGCCTCACGAGGGTGAATAAGGGAGGAGGAATTTCTGGTGTGATTTTGGAAGACCGACTTGACGAGGAAGATGAACCGATGTCGTTCATTCCTCTTTAAGATGCGTGTAGAATCTGTGTTCTGCGCGCAATAATCCTCTTGGCCATTTTCAGATGTGATATGTCTAGATCTGGGCTTTTGACTAAACACGAAAGGCGAGGCCCTTGAAAATACCTTTCCAACGAGTGGTTGCACGCCTTCATGCGAAGTCTTTAGCCATGGTAAAATCTAAACGAATATGACATCTGATAAATCCTGCATTCAGATATTGTGTTCTGTATGCAGCGGATTTCAAGACTGATTTCAAGTATGATACCTTTGAATCTGGGTTTTGGTCTGAACATAAACGTTGTAGCCCATGAAAATACCTTTCCATCGAGGTATAACATGTCTTCACCGGATTACTGTAGCTTCGGGAATCTCCAGTCGAATTTGCTGTCCAGATTTATTTTACACTTCAATTTTGGGGTTTATATAATATGAATTTGAATTCGGTGGAATCGATGTTGCTAATTAACTCTAGATTTTGATGAACTATTTCATGCTGACCACCGTAGTGCTCTGAATGATAAATCTTATTAATTGGATTTCATATAACTGAATTGTGAAGCAAGCTTACTTAAATGAAATGACTAGATATAAATTGGTAGATTATTATTTATGCGCATCATGCTTATAAGATGTTGAAATCATTTGGAATGACAAATAGAAGGAGGAACCATGGTCATGAGTATGTATGATGGTTAGAATGAAATGTAGTAGTCCAATACTTAGAGCGTAGTCTCCCAATGGGTAGTATTGTGGAGGGATGTAAGTGCGGCGTTGGGCGTCACTAGTTGAGTTACTGTTGAAATGAGGTATAGATGGACGATTGGGCTTGGTCCTCCGTGTCTACACCCCGGGGCTTCTTTTGTGCCGAGTAGATGGTTGGGCTGCGTCCTCGTGCTTACTTCCGAGGCCCTTTCCATGCCACGGTGTTGTGGAATTTGCGTGTGGTGTGAGTCGACACGCGTTGTCGTAATCCTGGGTTAAGTATAGTGTGGCAAGTCTACGGGCTCGCCGATCATCACACCGATGGGAGTTGACAGTTAGACTTTGGGTGGTTGGGCTTGGTCCACGATGTCTACATCCCGGGGTTCCTTCCACGCCAGGTGAACAGTTGGGCTTGGTCCTCGTGCTTACTTCCGAGGCTTTTTCCGGGTCACACAAAGTCAGTTCGAGGCTTGGTCCTCGGTGAACATCTACCCGAGGCTCTCGCTGGACCATAGTACGCATGGGCTCTGCTGTTGTGTTCTTAGCGTTGAGGCGTACGGAGGACTAGGTTAAGTAGTGTGGATACCCGCCTAGTAGTAGAGATGCCCGCTCTACTGTCACCGCCTGGCAACGGCGGCTAACGCCTGAGAGGTTAGCTACATGCTCGAATTGTGGGAACTATAGTCTGTGTCGGCATAGCAATTGCATGTGTGTGATCATGGGTGAGTCATTGCATAGCATACATAACATTTCATAACATTGCACAACAAGATCCTCATCGTATAAGTTTGTATGGGCACTCCTATACGATGTGTTACTTATGTAAACCGATCCTTAACTTATAAGTTTGTATGGGCACTCTTATAAGTTAAGTTACTTTCCTACTGTAGTTACTTGCACTTGTTGATTTACTAATACTTGTACTTGTTGATTTACTAATCATTTTGCAGAGCTGCTAGATTATAATGCTATTAATCTTATTGTACCATTACCACCTGTTTGTACATGTTTTACTGCTTATAATACGTGTACCCTTGTTCCTTTCTCCTCCCGGTGCCGAGGAGTCGCCGGGGGAGCGGATGTGAAGCCACTTAGTCTTTCTACTAATGGTTGCTACGTCTTCCTTTTTAGGAGGTCACCCCGCAGGTAGAGCAGCCACAGATTTTGCAGCAGGACAGCCAGGCCAGGACGACAGGGCCTGAGGTGACTGTGTTGTCGCTACCGTCGGTTACAGATGTGAGTGTCGTGAGATTTTGATGTAGCTCGTTTGGGCAATTACTAGCTGTACTCTGATATTTGTGGAAGCATGTTTTAGCTTCTCTCTTATTTGATGTATTTGCACTACTGACTTAGTGTGGACTTGACTTCTTCTTTATTATATTATGGTTGGGTTGGCATGTTCATATTGATATTGATTGTAGCCGGCGGAATTGGCGTCTTGTGGTACAGGTTAGCCCGTGTGCTAATGCTACCGCAAGGCGGCTGTTCCAGGCATAAGACACCCCTTCGTGATGTGTTTTGTGATCTGGGATGGGTGGTCTTACACGGTGTAGATGTGAAATCCTTCCGTCTCAAATGGATGTGCAAGGATGGGTGAAGAGGTGAGTCTGTCCATCAGCACTTGAAATGCTGCCTCACACTACTCGATCCAAGTAAATATGGCATCCTTCTTCATCAAAGATGTGAGGAAAAGTGTTATCCTCTAGAATCCCTCCACAAACTTGTTGTAGTAGCCCACTAATCTCAAGAAAATATGGATATCTGAGGCCGATTTCAGCCGCAAACAATCTCTCACAACTTGCACTTTGATCGGGTCCATAGCAAACCCGACTCCACTAATGGCGTGTCCCAGAAAGGATACCTCCTGCAGCTAGACCTGACACTCAGAAAACATGGCGTACATCTTGTAAGTCCCCCTCCAGGAACATGAGACACGGCCGAGGGGAGTCTTATGCCCAAAACAGCCGCCATGAGGTTACGCCAACATACAGGTTGGCAAATACTACAAGATGTTTATCCTGGCGGCTAAACCCAATATCATCCATGCCAACCCAACATAAAGAACAAACAAAAGTCAAAATTCACATAAGTATAAAAGTATACAAGTACATCAATAATAAGAAGCATCAACAGGCTTCTATAATTTCAGAGTACATAAAAACTTTGCCCAAAGGGCTACATTAAGAATCTCTCAAAAATTGACATCTGTAACTGAAGGAAGTGATGGTATCGTCACATCAGGCCCTGTCAACCAGGCCTGATTGTCCTTCTACACAATAAGTTGCATCTCTATCTGTGAGGCTTCCTCCTAAAAAGGAAGATGTAGCAACCGTTAGTCATAAATACTATGTGGCTATCACATCCGCTCCCCAGACGACTATTAGGCACCCAGCGAAGATTGGAAAAGAATGCAATATATATATATATAATACTATATATATATGTGTGTGTGTGTGTGTGTGTAAGTAGTAGTACAAGCAGGTTTTATAAGACTAATCAATATTAGAGTATCCAACATGTAAAAAAAAGTGTGTATATCAATCTACACTAGCAGATCTACTATCAACAACAGTATACAAGTATGATCCGACAAAAGGAAAGTAACTGAACTTATATGAATGCCCATACAGACATATAAGTTAAGCATCGGCTTAAAAGTAAAGTAACTCATCATATAAGATTGTCCATACAAACTTATATGATAAAGATCTTATGTGGTGCAATATAATGAAATGAATGTAATATGATGAATCACGCATGCTCAGACATAAGCACACAGCTATGTCGACACAGACTTTTAGTTCCTACTTTTCAAATAGGTAGATAACCTCCCATGCACAATCCATAGTGGCAAAACGGTGACAGTGGAATGGGCTTTCCACTACTAGGTGTGAAACACCCCCATCCGTCGTATGGAATATAACAGAAGGTCCAGCTGGAACCCGACGCCATATACCACAGACAGTCGGAAGGGTTACGTATGAATAACCAAACTATCCAATTAAGACTACTCGTCCTAACACAGAGCATTCTAGCGGAAGCCTTTAAATAGTTGAAAGAACCCATAATAGTAATCCAATAATCATGAGCGTCCACAACCACTACAACTGGAATGAAATGCAAATACACTGAAAGATACTTGGCTTATGGCCTTACAGGAGTTCACTTAATAATATAATGTTTTCCATACATCGGCTCGCAGGCCGGCCACACATGAAAAAATAAAGAACAACTATTTGCTTTGGCCTTCTATGGCCAGCACAGCAACATGGGCTCCAGCCCGCTATTTGGTACTCGGCTCCACAGCACCTGCAAGCAACATCCACCGCACGGTGGCAAACAAAGAAACGGTCAGCCAAAGCTGACCAAATTATAATGACCCCGCCCCTTTCTCGGGACGGCGGTGCTCCTTCCCTGCATTTCATTAGCCCAGCTAAACAATTAAATATAAATATATTTCGCCACAGGTGTAGGTTCGCACGGCCAAACACCCCGTGCACTTATGCCACATTAACGGCGAATCCTGACACTTCAGCGTCTTCACCACTACCCCAGGATTGCGACCTTATGAGCATTTAGCCTTTCTGACCACCGTCTAAGGCTCCCAACTATGCCAACGGCCAGTCCCCTTTTCGGGTCTCTCGCACCGAACCATATAGCCCAGGTCCTATTCCACTTGCCTGTTGCTCACAATGCGTAGTTCACCTTAAGACGTACACACGAGCCAAGCTTCTCTCGGATCCTAATATTCCAAACAATCACATAACTCAGTTATGTTCAAGGCTGGTTCCCTGACCGCCAAGTTAGCAGAACAACGATTCAGATCAGTTTTTCGGGTGCGCCTTGGAGTTAATCCCCAAGGATCCCTACTGCAATCTACCGCGTAGATCCCGAAAACCCAAAGCACGGAGTCTTCTCCAAGAAACCATAAAAAATGCAACATCACCGATCTAGACCAACATGTCCGGGTTGGCTTCACACACAATGCCTATGTCTGTACTTCGATTCCGGACTCTATATGCAACACACATGGGACTATTCCCGTCAACCCCAGGGAACAACGCACACTCGCCGCACACTCTCGGGAGCGGGTTTCCCTATGCAAAAAGGAACAGATCTTCACATGCTCAAGTAGAGAATCGTTACCCTTGTAATACGCTTTTGCGCCATGGAAAATTACACAGATAGAAGTCTTCACAACGGGATTTCCTCCACGGATCCACTCTCAATTCTCTAAACGGTGCTCCGATGATCCATCGGCAGCTGGAATCCTCTTCCTTCTTCCTCCTTGCTCTAACTCCTTGGAAAGAGAAAGCTTAAGGGAGAAATGACGAGTTAAATCACCAATCCCGGCCTTAAAAGAGCAGGAACATGCCTGGGCCGTCAGATCTTACTTAAAGAAAACGAACAGCTCAGATCTGTACAGAAATCCTCAAACCTAGGCCGAACACGGCCTCGCACACGACCGTGTCCCAGGCTGTGTGCCTCGATCCAGGCACGATCGTCGAATGCAGAAAAAACCACACGGCAAAGACACGCCCGTGTCTCAATCCTGACATGCCCATGTTGGGTCCTCAACACGCACATGATCGGAGGCGTGTCACGTATAACTGTCACTCCAACCGCCACATCTCTTAGGAACACGGGTAGTGACACGGGTAGGCACATGCCCGTGTCGTGTGACACGCCCGTGTCACGATGCCGTGTTTCCTGCCGTGTCCTTCTCTGGACACAGCCGGCCAAAACACCAAGTAAGACAAGGCTTTGGACACTCCCGTGTCCTAGGCCGTGTACCCCTATATAGGCACCTAAATTTCTTTTCAACGCGATCAGCTCAAATATGATTTTCGGGGCATTACAAATCTCCCCCCCCCCCTTAAGGAATTTCGTCCCGAAATTAAGTAAAGGTACACAAAATTTATATGTTACCAGAGTGGAATAACTCGGGGTATTCCTCCAACATAGTTTTCTCTCGCTCCCACAAAGCTCCTCACGTCCGCAGTTATCCCAACAAACCTTATCCATTCGGATTTCCTTGATGTGGAGTCGTTTGACTTCAATTTCTTCTATACATATAGGCTTGACCTTTGTCGTCAACTCGTAATCAACCGGCACTTGATTGACCGCAACTATCTGCAAAGGCTCTTGCACTGCCTTACATAACACTGATACGTGGAACACATCGTGCATCCCACTCAACTCCACCAACAGCTTCAATCTATACGCTACTTCGCCAACACGCTCCAGGATTTCAAATGGTCCAAGGTATCTCAGACTCACCTTCTTCAAGCGTCAAACCCGCGAAACGCCCTTAAATGGCTTGATTTTTTTAAATACACCCAGTCGCCAACACCGAACTCCACGTTCCTATGCTTGGTGTTATAGTACTTTGCTTGCCTGTCCTGAGCGATCTTCAACCTTTCCTAAATTGTTCGTACCATTGTAGTGGAGTCTTCCAGCGCTTGACATTTATACAACTTCGAATCGCCTGTCTCCAACCAAGACAACGGCGTATGACACATCCTACCATACAATGCCTCGAAAGATGCCATTCTAATACTCGCTTGAAAGCTGTTGTCATACGCAAACTCCACCATGTACATGTGATCCTCCCAATGCTTTCCGAAATTTAGGACGCACATGTGAAGCATGTCCTCCATCGTCCTGTTGACCCTCTCGGTCTGACCATCCGTCTGTGGGTGGAAGGCTGTGCTAAAACTCAGCTTAGTTCCCAACAAACTATGCACCAGCCTCCAGTCCTTCGACGTGAAGCGTCCATCTCGGTCACTTACAATACTGCGGGGCACACCATGCAACCGTACGATATTATCCACATAGAGTTTGGCTAACGTTTCCACCGGATCTTCCTTCCTATTCGGGATGAAATGCGACACTTTTGTCAACATGTCTATGACCACCCAGATGACGTCTTTACCCTCCGCGTCTCTGGCAAACCATGCACAAAATCCATATAAATGTCGTCGAATTTCCATTCCAGGATAGGCAAGGACTTTAGGAAGCCTCCGGGCTTCTGGCACTCCGCTTTCACCAAGGCACAAGTTTGGCACTTGGTCACATAAAGTGCTACATCCTTCTTTAATCCTGGCCACCAGAATAACTTCTTCATGTCTCTATACGTCTTCGTGCTTCCCGGGTGGATTGAGTACTTGGTATGATGAGCCTCAAACATCAACTCCTCCCGAAGATTATCAACACTAGGGACGCATAGACGACCATCCTTCCTTAGCAGTCCATCCTCAACCGCAAACTAGGAATTTGACCCATCCAAAGATTCACCTAAGATCTGATTCATGCTGCTATCCTGAACCAAAGCCCGTCGAACTCTATCAGCCAGGTCATACTGCACCTCTGTAAAACACAATATCGCCCCGGCACTAGACTGCTTAACGATGCAGGAAATCTCTAATGCCTCCAAATCATGGACCAATCTATCATCATGTACCGACAACCAACTGGACTGCGCAGGAGCCCCGCGGCTCAACACATCCGCCACCACGTTTCCTTTCCCAGGTACATAATGTATCTTGAAGGTATAGTCCCCCAAGAACTCCATCCACCTCCGCTGTCTCATGTTCAGATCCTTCTAGTCTAGAAGGTAATTCAGGCTGTTATGGTCGGTGTATATATCAACCTTTACCCCGTATATATAGTGCCTCCATAGTTTTAGAGCAAATATCACGGCCGCAAACTCTAAGTCATGGACCAGATAATTCCTCTCGTGAACCTTCAACTGTCGTGATCCATAGATTATCACACACCCATGCTGTAGTAGAACATAGACCAAACCACTGCCCGAAGCATCCCAATAAATTTCAAATCCTTCGGTTCCACTTGGCGAACATAAAATAGGCGTCGTGGTCAACCGCCTCTTCAACTCTTCAAAAGCCTGCTCACACTCCAGCGACCACACGAACTTTTGATCTTTCCTTGTCAACATCGTGATTGGTAACTCTATCCGCGAGAAGTTCACTACGAAGCCCCTGTAGTAGCCAGCAAGCCCCAGAAAGCTCCGAAATTCCGCCACTGTAGACAATACAGGCCACTCCCATATCACTGTTATCTTCGTCGGATCCACCGCTATCCCTTCTCCACTGACAACATGACCAAGGAACGCTACCGAGGATAACCAGAACTCACACTTGGAGAACTTAGCATACAACTGATTCCTCCTCAATGTCTCCAACACCATGTGTAGATGCTTGTAATGGTCCTCATCACACTGCGAGTATACCAAGATATCATCGATAAATACTATCACGAAATGATCCAGGTATTCTCTGAACGTCCTGTTCATCAGACCATAAACACGGATGGCCCATTGGTCAACCCAAACGACATGACCGTGAACTCGTAATGCCCAAACCATGTGCTGAACGCTGTCTCTGGGATATCGCTTTCCCTTATCCTCAATTGGTAGTAGCCGGACTTCAGATCTAACTTCGAATATACTGTTGACCCAACCAATTGACTAAATAGATCGTCAATCCTGGGGAACAGATATTTGTTCTTCTCCGTAAGCTTGTTCAACTCCCTATAGTCAACACAGAGTCGCAAGCTCCCATCCTTCTTCTTAACGAAAAGAACCGGTGCGCTCCAAGGCGATGAACTTGGACATACATACCCTTGATCCAACAACTCCTACAATTGCACCTTCAACTCTGCCATCTCTCGCGGCGCTATCCGATACGGAGATCGTGACACCGGTTTGGCACCTGGTACCAGCTCAATTGTAAAATCAATCTCCCACTGAGGAGGGGCTCCTTGGAGATCATCTGGGAACACATCAGGATACTCGGACACAACTAGGATACTGTCCAGACTTGGCCTAGGCATTGAAGCCTGCACTAAGGTGACAAACAGCTCTGCACCATACCAATCTGCCTTAATCACTTGTAGGACCGACAATCTTGAGAATTCCTCCATAGGCACATCAGCAAGCTGCCTTCCCACTAAGAGATGAAACTCCAAATCATCCCACCACAGCCTTGCCTCACCAGCCAAAAGGAAGGTCGCTATGGTGGTCTTCTGCCACTCCTCAGTTAGCGTGGACTTCAAGACCCTCTTTATCGTAGAGAGCCAATCCTCAGCTTGAGTCTGCGTTCAAATCCCATCAAACAACGGAGGATAAAAGCCCATTACCTGCTTGAGCTGTCTATCCATAGCCCTCCTCGGCTCTACCTGATCTACTGCCAAGCGCTCCACCACTCTCAGCTCTGCTGCCCTAACCAGTTTTTGATCATTCACAGGAGGTGCGTGATGCATCTACCCTGCAGGTTGGGCATTTATCAAGGCAAAAACTGCTTTAGCCACCAACCTGATGGTTTCTGCTGAAGGAGGTGTTGTAGGAACATCCCTCGGTGCACTACTTTCCGCCGATTGCGGACGCTCCGATTGACCAACACCGTTCCTAGCTGCCTATAATAGCCAAGAACCTAGATTAGACGACAAACAAATTGGTAAAAGCAATCATTAGAACACTCAGGTTCCACAAAACAAGTGTATTTTTTCATTCCTAAGTGGATATTCATGGGTTCTTTTGATATTATAACGATGACACACACATGTGCTCACCACCCCTTAAAAGAATTCGCCCACGAATTCATTTAAGCCTGACCGTAACCAGAAGTCTGATACCAAATTGTAACACCCCCATCCATCGTATGGCATATAACAGAAGGTCCAGCTGGAACCCGACGCCATATACCAAGGACAGTCGGAAGGGTTACATATGAATAACCAAACTATCCAATTAAGACTACTCGTCCTAACACAGAGCATTCTAGCGGAAGCTTTTAAACAGTTGAAAGTACCCATGATAGTAATCCAATAATCATGAGTGTACACAACCACTACAAATGGAATGAAATGCAAATACACTGAAAGATACTTGGCCTTATGGCCTTACAGGAGTTCACTTAATAATATAATGTTTTCCGTACATCGGCTCGCAGGGCGGCCACACATGACAAAATAAAGAACAACTATTCTCTTTGGCCTTCTAGGGCCAGCACAGCAACATGGGCTCCAGCCCGCTATTTGGTACTCAGCTCCGCGGCACCTGCAAGCAACATTCCACCGCACGGTGGCAAACAAAGCAACGGTCAGCCAAACCCGACCAAATTATAATGTCCCCGCCTCTTTCTCGGGACGACGGTGCTCCTTCCCCACATTTCATTAGCCCAGCTAAACAATTAAATATAAATATATTTCGCCACAGGTGTAGGCTCGTACGGCCAAACACCCCGTGCACTCAGGGCACATTAACAGTGAATCCTGACACATCAGCGTCTTCACCACCACCCCCAGGATGGTAACCTCGTGAGCATTTAGCCTTTCTGACCACCGTCTAAGGCTCCCGACTATGCCAATGGCCAGTCCCCTTTTCGGGTCTCTCGCACCGAACCACATAGCCCAGGTCTGATTCCACTTGCCCGTTGCTCACACCGCGTAGTTCACCTTAATACGTACGCACGAGCCAAGCTTCTCTCGAATCCTAATATTCCAAACAATCACATAACCCAGTTATGTTCAAGGCCGGTTCCCTGAATGCCAAGTTAGCAGAACAATGATTCCGCTCGGTTTTTCGGGTGCGACTTGGAGTTAATCCCCAAGGATCCCTGCTGCAATCTACCGCGTAGAACCTGAAAACCCAAAGCACGGAGTCTTCTCCGGCAAACCATAACAAATGCAACATCACCGATCCAGACTAACTTGTCCGGGTAGGCTTCACACATAATGCCTATGTCCGTACTTCGATTCCGGACTCTAAATGCAACACAAGGGGGACTATTCCCGTCAACCCCAGGGAACACCGCACACTCGCCGCACACTCGCGGGAATAGGTTTCCCTATGCAAAAAGGAAGAGAGCTTCACATGCTCAAGTAGTGAATCGTTACACTTGTAGTACGCTTTTGCGCCATGGAAAATTACATGGATAGAAGACTTCGCAATGGGATTTCCTCAATGGATCTGCTCTCGGTTCTCTAAACGGTGCTCCGATGCTCCGCCGGCGGCCGGAATCCTCCTCCTTCTTCCTCCTTGCTCTAACTCCTTGGAAAGAGAAAGATTATGGGAGAAATGAGGAGTTAAACCACCATTCGTGGCCTTAACAGAGCAGGAATATTCCTGGGCCGTCAGATCTTACTTAAAGAAAATGAACGGCTCAGATCTATACAGAAATACTCAAACCTGGGCCGAACAAGGCCTCGCACACGGCCGTGTCCCATGCTGTGTGCCTCGATCCAGGAACGATCGTCGAACGCAGAAAAAACCACACGCAAAGACACGCCCGTGTCTCAATTCTGACACGCCTGTGTCGGGTCCTCGACACACCCGTGACCGGAGGCGTGTCACATATTACCGTCATGCCAACCATCACGTCTCTTGGGAACACGGGTAGTGACATGGGTAGGCACACGCCCGTGTCATGTGACACGCCCGTGTCACGCTGCCGTGTTTCCTGCCGTGTCCTTCTCTGTACACATCCGGCCAAAACACCAAGCAAGACACGGCCTTGGACATGCCCGTGTCCTAAGTTCTATACCCCTATACAGGCAAAAAAATTTCTTTCGGACGCGATCAACACAAATACGATTTTCGGGGCATTACAAGGCGGGTATCCATACAACCAAGCCTAGGCCTCCGTACGCCTTAACGCTAATAACACAATAGTATAGCTCACATGCGTACTAAGGTTTAGAGTTGTATCGGGTAGATGTGCACGATGAACACGACCTAAATTGGCCTATATCGTGACACAAAGAGGGTCTTGGTGAGCATGTCACCAAAGAACAAAGTCAAACCGTCCATTCTAATGGACGTTACCTCGAGAATTTAGCACCAAGGACCAACTGTCCAAGTCTATCAGTCAACTCTCGGAGGTGTGATGACTGGCGAGCCCGTAGATGTGCTACACTATCCTTAACCCATGATTATGACGTCGGGTGTCAACTCACACCGCATGCAATTTCACATTGAAGCGCTCCGCACTAAGTCCCTTAATAACACATCATTCCAGTGTGGCAAACACACACGCACTCCAACCCTTCCACATTTCCATACCACATAATATTTCATTTCATACACAGGTGGCAAGCCACCTCATACAGCACACCAATCTCACATTGTTAACCATAGGGAGACACAACTCTAAGCAGTGGAATACTAAACACATTCCATAAATCATCATATCACATGGCCAAGCATTAACTCCATCCAAATTCCTTTTCACATGATCAAGCATTCAAAACAAGTATAACACCATATGATAACCACAAAAATATAATGATACTTCATATATACATCAAGCATGAGAACATAAGTATGGGTTTTGCATTCAATTGTCAGACATCACACCTTCTTTCTAAAACCTATTTCATTCTCCTGATTATAATCATGCACATCCCTAACAGATTTCACAAGAATATCATTTGTACAACCAAACGTATCAATTCATTTGTTCAATGATGCGTAAGATCACGGCAGTGAACCGGTCGCACAAATAATATAAAACGGGGGTTTTCCCAAGTATCGATCTCACAAGGAACACAGTAAGGTGGAGTTAATTTCGAGGAGGACTTGAGATTGAAGTCCTCAGGTCGGAGCTAACTAAGGGGGGTTTTGATGTTGCGGAAACAGAAAATAAAAGGCTATCAACTACTCCTATACAACGCCGCTATGTGATGCTTCGCCAGGCGGTATGGAAGACTAGTCGGGCCGCTATGCACCGAATCACTAGGCGGATGGACGAGAAGGCTAGCGGATGAGGTGGTTAGAACGGCGGAATGAGGGTCGTGAGCACCTCTTCGCAACGCACGCCACTAGCAATTGCTAGTGCGGCAAGGATGGATGGTAGTGGATGGAATATGGCGCAACTCAAGTAAATAACGAAAACATACAATCACATAGACATAATTGTATAAAAACGTTTTACAAACTAAGCATACTTCATCAATATAAATAAAGTTAAACACCAATATTCAACAAGAAAGCAAGAACAAGTCAAGAGATCGACCGAATCCGAAGCCTTGCTGAGGATTCACGGTTCGAATCGTCGGGTTGTCATTCCGCGTCCAAGCTCGGTCCTCAACTGCGTCCGGGATAGAGAAGGGCTGTCACCACCTTCCAATGGCCCGTCTTCTTCGTCTCACGATAGCGGACGAAGTTTGCTAGCTTTCCTTTGCTTGATGGTTATGGCGTCAAACCCTACTTGAAGCTCAGGGATGAAGGAGAAGGCCGAGAGGAAGCTCCTGCTCGGATTTGACGGTAAAAGCTTGCTCGGAGCACCTCCCTAGGGTGGAAGATGAAGGGGAACGATGGAGATGGCGAAAAACGGCGGAGAAATGTCGAGCTCCGGATCCTCTCATCATTAGGGCGTGACCTGCACTATTTATACAAAAGCAGAAATGAACAATGCGCACGATCACAGGCGCATGACCAGTGGTCGTGCGCACTATGTCCTGTGCTCGTGCGTACTGGCATGGAATATCAGGAAGAAGAACTGGGATAATGCGCACGAGTAGTGTCGCACGACCAGTGGTCGTGCACACTAAGTCCAATGATCGTGCGATTACCCAGACAGGATGCCAGAAAAGAGGAATCAATGTACACGATCAGTGGCGCACGACCGATGGTCGTGCGCAATATGTCCAGTGGTCGTGCGCTTACCCCAGGCTGATTCTGGAAAACGTAGAGTAGTGCGCACGATCAGGGGCGCACGACCAGTGGTCGTGCGCATTAGATCCCATGATCGTACGCAGTATTCCTGTTTCACAACCATCCTGGAAAACACACACGACCCCTGTACCGAAAGGAAAAAACAATCACTAATCTGTGAAGACATTCCAGACAATCACAAAAGGGAGTACAAACTATAAAAATAACAAAATACACAACCATGGGCTTAAATGTGCACTTCCTATGGAAATATAGGCAAGATGAAATATATATGATAATGAACTAAAAGTGAAGTGCAAATGCGTGAAAACTAGCCCAGATGAGTCCGAAAATAGGTATATAAAGTGGACTCATCACACCCCCAGACTTAACTGTTTGTGCATCCCGAGCAAACAAAATCTAAGCAGATAGGGAAAAATACTAGTTAACAAAGATATTGCGATACGAAGTACCATGTGAAGTCGCATGCTCGCGTGCGTAAAAATATAATAGAAGAAATTTTTAAGTATACAAAAAAGTTTATACTTTTCACAATGCGTATCAAAATTTTATTATTACTCAAAAATGGAATCACGGTGAATCATCTGGTCATGCGTAGGGAGAAAGTAGACTAATCGCTAGGCGAGCATTGCCAAAGATCAGGGCTCGGGATAACCTCCAAAGGAATCCACCAATGTCGGTGACCATATGCTTGCCCTTTCGCATTCTCTCCACGGCACTGGTTTGATTCACACACGAATCAGTAGGACTATAGGTGAAGACATGGGGCTTGGGTTTCGGTGAGGTAAACAATGATAAAAAAGAATGGCTATGTACCAAACCCAAATGAGCTAATATAAAAGGAATCCCTCTACTAAGCAAAATACACGTGGGTACACCACACCCCCAGACTTAACTTTTAACATATGGGTGTGTGCACCGCCTACTCCAAAAATAATCACATTTCCAAAAAGATTTTCAATTAAAACTTTTTCTTTTCACTCTTTTTTTTTTCTTTACAAATATTTTTCTTCTTTTTTTTTCTTTATTCAAATCATCTTCTTATTTTTGCAATTTCAGCAAATATAACATTGGAGCACATCCACATAATCACAAGTAAAATCACCACATCACACCCCAACATTAAAATGTAAAACACTAAACTCAACTTGGGTGTGCGACTAGGATTGACTATGAGGCTTTGGTGAAATCATGGTGGAGCTAAATCAAAAGGAGGGGTAGGCACAACGGGGCTAGCGAGGATAAGACGTCAGGAACGGTACAAAGCTCAACCGGGCCAAAATGATGGCCTACATCACGCTCATGCATGACTAACCTATACCCATGCTTCAAGAATAGCTTGGGGCAAGTTCTTAGCCAATGAGAAAGACTATCCATCCTCCCGACTCGAGCAATACAAACCTAACGGCCGTCTACACAAATCCCTAAGCTACCGTCGGATTCACACCGGATTCACCAACTTTTGAGTAGAATAAAAAGTATTTACGCAATTAGAAAAATATAAAACTAAAAGCATACAAAAAAAATTAAATCTACTCCAATTTCTACACGAGACGAGAGCAGTTGACTAGGAGCACAACAAAGTCGACATTTTACTCCGTCTCACAATCCTATGTCAGCACCATAATTTTCCCAAATCCAACGAACAAATGAGTTTAACTTGCAGCACGCAAAAAGCTAAGCATGCGCTCATGTGGGTGCAGTGGTGTGTGATGCAATGAACTAATCAAAATAAAACTATAAAGGCTTCTAGTATGCACATGAGATGTGCACGTGCAAAAGGTAACAAAACTAGCTCTCCCCCAGACTTAAACTAAGCAATACAGCAGATGATATAGAAATTAAAATCATAAGGAGCTAAGGGTAGAGGTTACCCAATGCTCAGCCAGTGAGCATACCAGAAGGTGCGTGGAAACCTGAAGCAGGTCCGGCATACGAAGAATCACAACCCCGCCAATGCAATTTGCTATGAATACCTGCAGGGGTGAGCTCCGCAAAAACAAAAGAAAAATATACAAAAAGAAATGATAAAACTAAAATAGACATGAAAAATAAAAATTGCAGAAAATAAAAGATAAGTACTGGGGTTATTGTCATCCCAGCACGGCTTATTAAATTCTAAACAGTTCTAGCTTATAGGCCTATGAAATAAAAAGTGCACAGGTAACCGGCCTAATATCCGTTTCGGTAACGGGTACCGATACGATGATAGAGCAGTTGCCCCTCTACCTAAATAGTAATTCCTGCCCAACACAGGTAGAGGAAATAGGAAATTAGAAGAGGAGGAGGCCTGGTCCTCACTCATCTTATCACAAAAAATATCCTCGCCTAGCAAGGCATTGTCAACCATAGGTGTGCAGGGTGCGATGGCAATGGCAAGAACACCAGGCTCATCATCATCCCAGCATACCCGTGGAGACTCAGCCTGCACAGGCTCAGATAGAGAAGGGGGATCAAGAATTAAAGTAGGCGAAGAACTAAAATAATCAGAAAATGGGAGAGTGATCCCGGTATCACTCTCAGAAGGATCCAAGTAGAGATCATTGTCGGTGTTATATGAGTCGTACCGAGGGGAATCCGAGAACTCGAGGTCCGCGGTGGTAAGAGGAACGGCCTCATCCAATAAGGAGGTGCAAACCTCCGCATCGGAAAGAGGGTATTACTCATCCCACCGGGGTGCGTAAAAGTGTTCCGAAGATCCACCTTCTCCGTCGGAGATAGAGGAATCATCATCCCACTTCGGCGCAACCTCGGGCACCGAATCATCCACAATCATGGCATCATCAACCGACTCACAAGAAAGAGGAATAGCACAATCCGGCAAAAATTGCGGAGGGGCAAGGCTGCTCTCAAAATCAAGCACTGAATGAGCAGGCCCCATCGCAAAATCATTCGCTGACGCCACCCCGTCGATGACCGAAACAATCTCATCGTCCCATACAGGAGCGCCCATGAGTTCCTGCTCCTCTTTTTGTTGGCTAACACCAGAGTGATCATCATCACTCGAGGAAAGCTCGTAAAAAGGGATCGAGGGACCCATGAAAGAGCTGTATGCGGCCAGAGATTCTTCAGTAATCTCAACAGGTAAAGAATGAGCAAAGTGCGTTATATCAGTGTATGGGCCAGGCAACACCCTGGTAGGCCTCTCCACAACAGTCTCCGCGAACGGGAGGTTGTTGTGCACATGCCCTCAGAGGGAGAAGGCTTGCACAAACGAGGGCAATCCTTCAACATGTGGCCCACACCTTGACATAACAAACACCGAATGCAATGCTCGGCATTCATAACAGCAATGGCATCGATGGATCGGCGCAAAGTGTCAAGGATACCGCACTCAGCATCAGAATCCATCACGAACAAAAATAATTGCTGAAAAAGTGCTACACAGCTAAAATGAAAATAGCACGGATCTGCTATCTAATCAAAAATCAGAAAAGGGTAAAAAGAAATAAGCAAAATAAAAATTCTAATAACCAAAGGAAATAAAAAAAAATGATATGCACAAATGGAAAAGGGCTTCAATCTATTACCTCCCTCTCCACAAACACACACGACTGTGTTCCTCGGCAACGGCGCCAAAAACTTGATGCGTAAGATCACGGCAGTGAACCGGTCGCACAAGTAATATAAAATGGGGGTTTTCCAAAGTATCGATCTCACAAGGAACACAGTAAGGTGGAGTTAATTTCGAGGAGGACTTGAGATTGAAGTCGTCAGGTCGGAGCTAACTAAGGGGGGTTTTGATGTTGCAGAAACATAAAATAAAAGTCTATCAACTACTCCTATGCAACGCCGCTATGCGATGCTTCGCCAGGCAGGATGGAAGACTAGTCGGGCCGCTATGCACCGAATCACTAGGCGGATGGACGAGAAGGCTAGCGGATGAGGTGGTTAGAACGGCGGAATGAGGGTCGTGAGCACCTCTTCGCAACGCACGCCACTAGTAATTGCTAGTGCGGCAAGGGTGGATGGTAGTGGATGGAATATGGCGCAACTCAAGTAAATAACGAAAATATACAATCACATAGACATAATTGTATAAAAAGGTTTTACAAACTAAGCATACTTCATCAATATAAATAAAGTTAAACACCAATATTCAACAAGAAAGCAAGAACAAGTCAAGAGATCGACCAAATCCGAAGCCTTGCTGAGGATTCACGGTTGGAATCGTTGGGTTGTCATTCCGCGTCCAATCTCGGTCCTCAACTGCATCCGGGATAGAGAAGGGCTGTCACCACCTTCCAATGGCCCGTCTTCTTCATCTAACGATAGCGGACGAAGTTTGCTAGCTTTCCTTTGCTGATGGCTATGGCGTCAAACCCTACTTGAAGCTCACGGATGAAGGAGAAGGCCGAGAGGAAGCTCCGGCTCGGATTTGGCGGTAAAAGCTTGCCCGGAGCACCTCCCTAGGGTGGAAGATGAAGGGGAACGACGGAGAAGGCAGAAAACGGCAGAGAAATGTCGAGCTCCGGATCCTCTCTTCATTAGGGCGAGACCTGCACTATTTATACAAAAGCAGAAATGAACAATGTGCACGATCACAGGCGCACGACCAGTGGTTGTGCGCAATATGTCCTGTTCTCGTGCGTACTGGCATGGAATATCAGGAAGAAGAACTGGGATAATGCGCACGAGTAGTGGCGTACGACCAGTGGTCATGCACACTAAGTCCAATGATCGTGCGATTACCCAGACAGGACTCCAGAAAAGAGGAATCAATGCAAACGATCAGTCGCGCACGACCGGTGGTCGTGCGCAATATGTCAAGTGGTTGTGCGCTTACGCCAGGCTGATTCTGGAAAACGTAGAGTAGTGCGCACGATCAGGGGCGCACAACCAGTGGTCGTGTGCATTAGATCCCATGATCATGCGCAGTATTCCTGTTTCACAACCATCCCGAAACACGCACGCGACCCCTGTACCGAAAGGAAAAAACGAATCACTAATCTGTGTAGACATTCCAGACAATCACAAAAGGGAGTACAAACTATAAAAATAACAAAATACACAACCATAGGCTTAAATGTGCACTTCCTAGGGAAATATAGGCAAGATGAAATATATATGATAATGAACTAAAAGTGAAGTGCAAATGCGTAAAAACTAGCCCAGATGAGTCCGAAAATTGGTATATAAAGTGGACTCATCATTCACTAACTTACCAAAACCAATTATTTATCAAACTCTTTCAAACAGTTTGTACAATCATGTTTCTCCCAACCATTTGTTTATCACGATTACGTATATACTAAGTTTACCAAAACCTCAACATTATTTTGCTACGAACTCTCTACCAAATCCAAATCCAGTTCTACACAAACCTGAGAACAATATGTACTTACGACATGACTGTGCAGTAGCTTCGAGTGGACATTACCGAGGCTACAAGACTCGTATAAAACGTGTAACCATCCATTGGAACGGTCTTTCCAAGGGCTAAGACTTTTGTGTTTTGTCAAAAACCTAGATCTGGACGTATAATGCTCAAAAACGGTCTTGAAGTTCACTGCGCAGAGAAAATAGATTTCTGCACGCATCTTAAAGCAAGATGAATGACATCGGTTCATCTTATACCTTTTGTTATTTGTTCAAAACCAATCACAGATTTTCCTCCTCCCTTATTCATCCTCAATAGACATCAAATCCCTAGGACAAGGTCCTAGCATGGTATCTTCCTATGAGATCTTGATCTCGCAAGTCAAACTATTTTGAGTCGACATCTCTCCTACATATTAACTATAGATCTAGCACCAAGGGAGAGGGTAGGAAGCTCACCTCATTTCTTGTCATGGATCTCATCACTGTCCTTGGCGGCATATTCTTCTTGTTAGCGTTGTTCTTCACGGAATGGAACAGTCTATCCTCTTGCAAAATCCATCACCGACGTCTTTCCCACTTCTGATGGTTTCTACATAGGTAACGATTCGGCAAGAAGTGAAGTGATGGCTAGGGTTTTCTTTAAGTCCCCTTCTATAGGAAGAATTAGGTTTAGAACGCCTGCCACATGTAACCCTAGTATTGGACCGCCCATTATTATTTAAATTAAGTTTTGCTGAAAAGCCTGGGTCATAATAAGTCAATAGGCGCATTTCCTTAAAACGCGGTTCAGCCCGTCTATATGAACCAACAACAAAGTCTGTCAAAATTGTTCTAAGACAAAATCATTGTGTATGCCATACACACTCAACGAATCGTGGAGATTCGTCGTGACCACTCGACTCATATAAAGTGTTGTCAAAATCATCAAGTCTACATGACAATTTGTCGAATGATGTCTAGTTTACTCAATGCACTCGACGCTTTGTCGAGTGGCATCAAGTCCACTCAATGCCTATAGTATCCAGAATAATTCTAGATTAAACACTCAATGCATCGTCGAATGGCGTTGAGAGCACTCAACTCTCTCAACTCTTTGAGTCCAGAAAAATTCCAAGTTACATCACTCAATGCCTAATCGAATGGCGTTGAGACCACTCAACTCTCTCGATGCTTTGAGTGCAGAAAAATTCCAAGTTAAATCACTCAATGCCTCATCGAATGGCATTGTGACTTCTCAACGCTCCCAACGCTTTGAGTCCAGAAATATTCTAAGTTAAGTCACTCAACACCTCGTCGAATGGCGTGGAGGCCACTCAACTCTCTCGAAGCTTTGAGTCCAGAATTCATCTTAGTGAAATTTTCCCTATTAGTCGAGTATCACTTGACACCTGTTACCGATGCACCTTGAGCTTGAGTCAGCTTCCTTGACTCAAAATGCTCGCGAGGGGTATATGACATAATGGTATGTTACAAATCCTATAAACAAAATAAAAGAATTCAACCCTAAAATCATGCTAAGGTTGTAGGGGAGATAAAGCATGGAAATATATTATGCTTAAATTTTTACCTTATTGAAACAACTCCTGGTAACGCTTCCTTATCATGTCCACCGGCTCCCATATATATTCTTTCTTCTCGTGGTTATACTACAGGACCTTCACCAAAGGAACACTTTTATGATGCAAGTTCCTCGTCTCGGCGTCCACTATCGGCACCGGCTCTAGTCAAATATATCAATCTGTTTACACTGCACCATCTGTGGTGTAAACATGTTGATCGGGCCATAATAGTGCCTTTAAAAGCGATAACACATGGAAAACGTCTTGTAAATTTTCCAGTTCTGGTGGTAGCTTCAGCCGATAGGCCGCAGGGCCAATTCTTTCCAATATAGCATAGGGACCCAGATATCTCAGGCTGAGCTTCTTCCTACCACGCACTCGTGACACTCCATATATCGGCCTAATCTACAAGAATACTTTGTCACCCACTTGAAATTTCACCATCTGATGTTTCTTATTATGGTATTTTGCCTACCGACTTTGAGCCTCAAGCATGTGGTCTCGTATCTATCAAACAACAGCATCAGTATACTCAATAAATTTGATTCCCAAAATCTTTGGATGCTCATCCTGCACCCTTGACAATGGAGTTCTAAACTGTTGGGAATTGCATCCACAATAACCCAGATTTGTATGAAGTCACCTGTCACAACCCACATTTTTCACCGCAAATAAAGGCTCATCAGGGTAAGGGAAAAATGTGCGTCATGATGCTACGTCAGGAGTGGATAACTCCAGATGCTCAGGAAAACACCTACTTAATCATGAAAAAAAAGTTCTTTAAGTTATTTAAAGATAAAAATCAGTTTAAGGGTGTTAGCTAGTTGTATCCCTCGGCTTGGTGGCTCATCTAGTCCACGAGGAAAGTAGTTATACGCTGCGAAAATTACTTCTTTTACAAAATTAGACGCCGTACAAGAGTTTAGGGGTTCCCAGGGGACACCTCATAGTATGAAAGTTCTAAATTTAGAATAACAATAAAAGAAGATTTTTACAGTCATGAAATATAGTGAGTTAGAGTTTTAAAATATGCAATGCATGAAGTAATAATAGTAGATTTTGTACTTGAAAATACCTAACATTCATTTCTAGCATAAAACATCCCAGACAGCAAGTAATCACATACACAGAAGGAAAGCTAGCAGCTGGGAAGTATCCAAAAATCAACAAACCTGTGAGCGTCAACAACTGACACAAACACACATAAAACAGATTATGTCTGAACTAATAAGAAAACAAATCAACAAACTACCTCTCTACGGCGAGGCAAAACCACAACCAAGACAGCTATCAGGAACTCCAAGACCAGCACGACTATCAGCTACAGCCCTGTACTTGAGGCATTCCAAGGACAGAACACCTCAGCAAGAAAGTACAAGAGATGACAATAAGTAAACCAAAAGTAAACAAAGTCAAGGGTACCAACCCAAGACCAAAGAAAGATACTTACATAAAGTACAGCTGTCAGGTACAAGGTAAAAAAAAGAGAACACTTACGTGAAGCATCACGAATAACCACAACACCCCAAATGCGCAAGAATGTAAGGGGAAAATGTCAATATTAAACCATCAGGAGAGAAACAAGCCCTATTAGCCACCTGTGCTCAACTCCAACAAACAAAAACAAAAATGGGTGGGGTGGCCAACCCCGAAGACAATTTATCTGTCTAATTGTGGGGGAGACTGAATACTCATCCATTCACCACAAATTCCCAATAAACGGTAGAGCCCCACAAAGTAATAATAGGGAGAACAAACGTTGCGACGGTGGTTTCGTCCATAAATAACACCCGCAACCAAGGAAAATAGGAAAGAAAACCCCGTAACGACCCGAGTTTAGAGCTCAGAGGCCCACCACAACCTTTCATGCTCTGGAGGTGTGTCTCGCCTAGTGGCGTCGCCACGAAGGAAACCATGATATAAATCTCAAGACAACAATGACACATCAGATTCTACTAGACACTTCGAGATTTGATATGGTTGATCAAAATTTAGGAAGAATTTACAGTCCTAAATAAACTCCAACACATTTAACAGGAAAGTTAAGGAACGAAAAAAAGAGTAAGATCCCACCACACATAATACGAACAAGATTAGGTAACAAAATCAAGAACATGGTGACTATAAATGAAATAGACAAGAGATATAAACCGCACTAAAATTCAACAAGTTAATTAATAATCATGACAACAAAAGTTAGAAATTTCTATAAATCTGGGTAAAGAAAGGAAGAGAAGGAGGAAACCATCACTTGCCTTGCTTTTGCCGGAGAAAGTCATCCAAATCGCACTACGACGTAGATCAGAGCTAAAGAAGATGAGGAAAGTCAAAATCTAACATGAATGGTCAAAATAGGAGTAAGGGCGTAAAACCCTAGTGAAAAAAACTCAAGGAATGTTGAAATATTTACCACAATGACGAAGCTCTCGCTGAGAGATTTCCGGATCGGCACTCGGTTGAGGATTTCGAGCACCGGAGCACCGTCGGCAGCCAATGGAAGGATAGGGAAAAACTCCTCAAACACGTTTTACGCTGCTCTAGTTTGGTTGATAGACAGAAAATTCGGTAGGCTAAAAGAGGAAGAAGAAGTAGGTATATATATAAGTGTAGCATTAGGATAACCAAACCTAAGAAATGAACCGGGTCTTGCTGAACTGGGTATCCCGAGAAGAAAGGAGGTATTCTCGAGATCAACCAGACATCTCGAGAACAAGAATGTCGTTCTCGAGAACAAAAATGGCAGTTCTCGAGAGAAAGGAGGCTGCTCTCGAGAACTAAGAGACTATTCTCGAGAACAAGAGGGTTGTTCTCGAGAACGAAGAGGTAGTTCTCGAGAACAAGAATGCCGTTCGCGAGAACAAAATGGCAGTTCTCGAGAGCAAGGAGGATGCTCTCGAGAACTAAGAGACTGTTCTTGAGAATAATAGGGTTGTTCTCAAGAATGAAGAGGCTGTTCTCGAGAATAAGGAAGCTGTTCTTCAGAATGAGGAGGCCTTTTCTCGAGATCAAGGAAGCTTTCCTTGAGATCAATTAGGCAAAACCCGAGTACAGGATCAACTTCTCGAATACAAGCAGGATGGATAAAAACCGCTCGACGCTTCGTCGAGTTCAGCTGCACGATAATCGAGCTCCTCTCGACATTTGTCGAACACACATAGGAAAAACCTCATTCGATGAATTCTGTTTGAAATTTGTCGAACTCAAGACCCGATCGACGAGCTCAGTTCGAAAATCATCGAACACCAAGGAACAAACATTCCATTCGACGAACTGCACACAGAAATCGTCAAACTCAGAACCTAGAACCGCTCGACGCTTTGTCGAGCTCCGTTCGACGCTTTGTCGATCTCAGCACTACGTTTGTCGAGCTCCGCTTGATGATTGTCGACATCCAAACAGCACCCAGAATTGCAATAAACTATGAGTATATAATAATTATACATATACTTTAGGAGGGCCTTCCCGAGAATCCAAAACAAACCCAAGTATTTAATATAGTAATTATCATACTCAGATAGTTGAACAGGGAAATATGAATTCAAAACAGAGTCCCAAATGCGCTGAATTAAACGATTTAAACAGCGAAGAAAACCCTAGAATCCGACGTACCATTCTTGAGACATAACATCAAAAGCTCTCACAAGCGAGGAAAAAAAGGACACCACAAGGGTCCAAACACACGCCGAGACTCCAAAATGCTCGGAACGCAACAGAACTGGACAAGCCCAAGGCCTCAAAACTTCATCCTTAATCAAGGAAAACATTCCAACCCATCAGAATACCAAAATCAGGATAAACAAGCTCAACAGAAGCGAAAACACACAAATGGTGCAGCGCCGTCAACAAAACGAAAAAGGGTAATGCCCTGATGTCGAAATTATGATGTCGACCAAACCAAATAATGACATCAGAAAATCGGGGTCGTTAGAGTCATACCCCCTAAAAAGATGTTTCATCCCGAAACTTAACATAACTTTAAAACCAAATCCAAAACACAACTCAATCATTACTAACAACTTGATGTCATACATGAACTAAGGGAAGAGATGCGGGTAAGATTCTCTCATCGCTGATTCCAATTACCACGTCGCACTCTCGATGTCTTGATTTCACTGGAGAACTTTAACCATGGGGATGGGCTTCCTCCGCCACACTCGATCTTGAGAATCCAGAATACGAACAGGTTTTTCCACGTACATTAGGTTGGGCTGAATCTCGGGCACCGAGTCAAGAACTTGTCGACCAGTACAGATACACTTCCACAATTGGCTCACATGGAACACATCATGGACACCAGGGAAGGTACTAGGTAACTCTAGATTATAAGCTGACACTCCGATGCGCTCAAGAATTTGAAAAGGTCCCACATACTGGGGGTCTCACTTGTGGCTCCTTTCAAACCTTTTAACAGCCGACATCGGAGAAACTTTTGGAAAAACCAAGTCCCCAACAGCGAGCTCCAGATTAACCCTTCGTTGATTAGCATATTTCTCATATCGCTCTTGTGCCACATGGAGCTTTTGTTGAATATAAGTCAGGGCACAATTCATCTCCTTAAGGGCTTCCGGACCTAGCAACAGTCTTTCACCAACTTCAGCCCAAAACAAAGGTGTCCTACAATGCCTCCCATATAGGGTCTCAAACGGGGCTATTTGTAGACTTTTTTGGTAACTATTATTGTACACAAACTACATGAGACTGAATCATTCATCCCAAGCACCACCGTAATCCAAAATATAATACCTGATCATGTCTTCTAAGATCTGATTAACACTTTTAATTTTACCATTTGTCTATGGATGATAGTCGGTGGAATACCTCAAATCGGTACCCAAACCCTCCTGTAAACTCTTCCAAAAACGGTACATAAATCTAGATTCTCAATCTGATACGATACAGACTGGAACTCCACGCAATCTGATAACCTCATCAAGGTACAATTCAGCTATCTTCTTCATAGAATATCCGATATTAAAATGTACAAAGTGAGCACTTTTTATCAATCTATCAACTATCACCAAAACAGAGTCGTGTTCACGTGGAGTTCTCAGTAAGCCAGTGATGAAATCCATCAAAATACTCTCCCACTTCCAACTTGGAATATCCAGCGGTGTCAATCTACCACCAGACATCCTATGGTCAGCCTTAACTCGCTGACACGTATAACATTCTGCCACAAACTTTGCAACATTATTCTTCATCCCTGACCACCAAACAATCTGCTTTAGATCTTTATACATTTTAGTGGAACTAGGATGGTAGGAAACACTGGAACCATGAGCTTCATTACAGATTTTAGCTCGAATATCACAAAAAGCGGGAATGCAAAATCTACCCCGATACTTTAAGGTATCCAACTCATACAAGGAGAAATCAGGTAGCTCTTCCTTCTAAGTTCTATTCCAGAGATGCAACAAATCCGGATCTTCCTTCTGGTGTTCTATAGTAAGGGAAATCCAATAGTGTTCTTCTTCTTCCAAACTAGCAGGAACAACACTCTTCCGAACTTCAATGTCTATCTATAAGAATTCTTCTACCAACCACTGCACCAAAAAATTAAAAATTTTGGCTGTCTTTCTACTCAAAGCATAGGCTACTACGTTAGCCTTTCTTGGGTGATAAAGGATTTCCACATCATAATCTGCCAGATATTATAAACACCGACGCTGGCAAAGATTTAATTCCTTCTGAGTGAAGACGTATTTTAAACTCTTATGGTCTGTATAGATCTTGCACAGCACGCCATATAATAAATGTCTCCAAAGCTTTAGAGCATAAATTACTGCAGCAAACTCCAGATCAACCGTAGGATAGTTTCTTTCATGAATCTTCAATTTCTTGATCCATATGCAATCACCTTCCCATCTTCCATCAAAACACAGCCAAGTCTTGTATGTGATGCATCCATATACACAGTGTACTCAACCCCTTCGGTAGGCAAGGATAAGACTGGAGCAGTACAAAATCTCTTCTTCAACTCTTGGAAAGCTTCTTCAAACCTATCACTCTAATTGAATGCAGTATTCTTCTGGGTAAGTCTAGTTAAAGGAGCAGACAACACTGAAAACCCTTCTACAAATCTTCTAAAATAGCCAGCCAAGCCTAGGAAGCTCCTAATCTCCTTAGGTGTAGAATATCTCTCTCATTCCATCACAGTAGGAATCTTGGCCGGGTCTATGGAAATACCATCCTTGTTTACAACATGCCCCAAAAACGACACCTGAGATAGCCATAACTCACACTTGCTCAGCTTTGCATAAAGCTTATGCTCGCTTATGGTCGACAAAACCAATCGCAAATGTTGAATATGCTCCTCAACACTAGGACGTCATCTATGAACACGATCACAAAATGATCCCAGAAATCCTTGAACAATCTATTAATTAAATCCATGAACGCAGTGGGTGCATTAGTCAACCCAAAGGACATCACCAAAAACTCAAAATGTCCATGCCGTGAACGGAAAGCGGTCCGTGAAATATCTACCTCACGAATTATCAACTGGTGGTAGACTAAACGAAGATCAATCTTTGAAAATACCGAGCTACCACACAACTGATCAAACAGATCATCAGTCCTCGGCAGGGGATATCTATTCTTAACTGCCACCTTATTGAATTCTTTGTAATCGATGCAAAGCCTCATTGATCCATCCTTCTTGTTTATAAATAATACAGGAGCACCCCACGAAGAAGAACTTGTTCTAATAAATCCACACTGCAGCAATTCTTCAAGCTGAGTATGCAACTCATCCAAATTTCGTGGGGCCATGCGATACGGTGCTTTGGCAATAGGATGAGTACCTGGCTCGAGGTATATCACAAACTATCTCCCTCGTCAGAGGAAGTCCTGGAAGACAATCAAGAAAAACAATCTGTAAACTCTTGCACCACTGAGACATCCTCAAGGCGTGCTGTAACAAAAGTAGTTTCCAAAGCAGAAATAGCAACCATAAACATGTCACAACCAGACTCGAAAGCACAACAAGCACATATCACAAAAATGATAGTGGAAACCCTGTCTAGAAGACCATAGACACTCATAGGTTTGCCATTATCCATCCTGAAATCCAGTCGCTTTGCCTTGCACTGGATGACCGCATCATACTTGGACAGCCAGTCCATGCCCAAATCACATCAATGTCCGCCAGATCCAACACCATCGGATCCGCAAAGGCTAGGGAATTGCCTAGATAAATTGGGCTTCTCAGAAATCATTGATTAGATATTACCGATTCACCGGAGGGAAGCTTGACGTTTAAGGAGTCTCCTAACTGATCCACATTCAAATGATGTTTATCTACGAACCTCCATGCCACAAAGGAATGGGTGGCACCCGAATCGAAAAGAACGTGTGCCCACCTATTTCGCACCTTAAACTCCCCTAAGACCGTAGAATACATGTAACACCCCGAAACCCAAAAGAGCGACGGGAGGCGTTTTGAGCCAAGTTTGGAATTTGGCAGGGGTCACACGACCTAGGACACAGGCGTGACGTTGAAGGAGTCTCCTAATTGATCCACATTCAAACAATGTTTATCTACGAACCTCCATGCCACAAAGGAATGGGTGGCACCCGAATCGAAAAGAATGTGTGCCCACCTATTTCGCACCTTAAACTCCCGTAAAACTGTCGAATACATATAACGCCCCGAAACTCAAAAGTGCGACGGGTGGCGTGTTTGACACAGTCTGCTGTGTCGACACAGGTCCCGCCGTGTCGACACAGGGGCTGCCGTGTCGACACAGGGCCTACCATGTCGACATAGGGACACGACGCCTGCTGTGTCGACATTGGGCCTGCTGTGTCGACACAGGGCCTGCTGTGTCGGCACAGGGCCTGCTGTGTCGGCACAGGGCCTGCTGTGTCGACACAGGGCCTGCTGTGTCGACACAGGGCCTGCTGTGTCGACACAGGGCCTGCTGTGTCGACACAGGGTGTCAACTCAGGGTGTGGTGTGTCGACATAGAGTGTCGACACAGGGGTCTTGACAGGGTCTTGACTAAATGTCCCGACACAGTTTGAGTTTATCGCGGACATGTCCTGCTCCGAATTGTGAACCGTGCGGTATTCGACCGAGTTTTTCCATGTCAGACTTGGATTGTAGCCGTACATTTCTTTTTGATTAGGATTCGACGGCTGGAGGTTATTCCTATTGGGATATACCCGAGCGTAGGGTTTCAAAACCATCATCTTCTATTCGCTGGTTCTCTGTCTATGTTCTAGAGAGAGGGGAGAGCAATGAGGAAGAATAAGTCTAGATCCGGTCACCGTCGGAGGTTCGGAGCTCCAAATCATGAACCGACATCGGATCTAAGGAGGCAAGCAGAGGGCGGTGCTTTTCATCTGCATACTTTTCTATGGCGCCATGGAAAAATGCTAGGGTAACGATTCTCTACTTGAGCATGTGAAGCTCTTCTTTTCCCTTACATAGGATGCCCGCTCTTGCGAGTTTGCGGTGAGTTGAGGTGTTCCTTATGGTAGACATGAATAGTCCCTGTTGTGTACATATAGAGTTCGTAATCGAGAAAGGATATATGCATGATGTGTGAAGCCTACCTGAAAAAGTTGGTCTGGATCGGTGATGTTGCATTGCATAAATGGCCGGAGAAGGCTCCGTGCGAATGTTTGTTTTTCGGGTTTTCTACGTGGTAGATTGCAATAGGGAGCCTTGGGGATTAACCCCAAGGTGCACCTGGAAAACAGGGCAAATGCGTGATTCTGTCAACTTGGTGGCCTGGGAGCCAACTTGAACATAACCGGGTTATGTTGTAACGCCCCGAAACTCAAAAGAGCAACGGGAGGCATTTTGGGCCAGAGTTGGATTCTGGTAGGAGGCACACAGCCTGGGACACGGGCATGTCCCAGGGCGTGTCAGGCTTGAGTCGACGACTTGGCCGCGAAGTCGACGAATTTCGCTCGACAATCTGTCGAGATAGGGCACACAGCCTGAGATAGGGCATTTTGCCCGTGTCGACAATCGGCCCGGGGAGTCGACAAATTTCGCTCGACGAAGTGTCGAGACAAGGAACATGGCCTAGGACACGGGCATGTCCAAGGTCGTGTCGGGTGGTCGACGAACTTCACTCGACGAAGTGTTGAGACCGTGAACACGGCCTGGAGCCCAGGCGTGTTCGAGTGGACACGGGTTAGGACACGGGCGTGTCCAAGAACCCGTGTGAGTCTCTGGTTGTTTTCAGGATGTCTCGATGGGTGCACATAGCCGACCATACGGCCGTGTCAGTTGGAACACGGGCGTGTCAGGTCGAACACGGGCATGTCGGATGCCCGTGTGTTGTTCCAGGCGCGTCGATTTTGACAGCGAATGATGGACATGGCCATGGACACGGGCGTGTGCCAGGCCGTGTTCAGTCCAGATTGTACATTTCAGGCCCGAATCAAGGCCGTTCGTTTCTTTAATTTGGGATCTGAAGGTTGGGGGTTGCTCCTACTAGGATATACCCGGGATTGGGCCTTTGAAACCCACACTTTTACTTAAGTGGTTCTCTTTTTAAGTCAAGAGAGAGGTGAGAGCAAAGGAGGAAGAAAAAGCTAGATCCGGCCATTGGAGGAGCTTCGAAGCTCCATATCGCGAGCCGACTCCGGATCTATGGAGGCAAAGAGAGTGTGGTGCTTTTCATCCGCTTACATTTCCATGGCACCAAGGAAGAACGCTAGGGTAACAATTCTCTTCTTGAGTAAGTGAAGCTCTCCTTCTTTGCATAGGAAGCCCGCTCTCGCGAGGTTGCGGTGAGTTGAAGGCTTTCCTTCGGGTAGATATGTAAAGTCCCCGTTGTGTAGAGTCCGTAAGCGAGAACGGACATAGGCATGATGTGTGAAGCCTATCCGGACATGTTGGTCTGGATTGGTGATGTTGCATTGCATAAATGCCGGAGAAGACTCCGTGCGATTGGTTGTTTTTCGGGTTTTCTACACGGTAGATTGCAATAGGGAGCCTTGGGGATTAACCCTAAGGTGCACCCGGAAAACTGGGCGGATGCGTGATCTTGCCAACTTGGAGGCCTGAGAGCCAACTTGAACATAACCGAGTTGTGTGAAATGTGTGACGGAAACGGGACTCGGGAGTAGTTTGACCTGCGCATATGGTTTAAATTACCACTGTGATGTGATCACGGGTTAGATGGAACCGTACCCGTTCTATGTCGTTCGGTTAAAGAGACCTAAGGTTACGTGGCACTTGTCGTTGGCATAGATGAGGGTCTTCGGCGGTCTATGGTTTTAATTACCGTGACCCATGCCGGGATGACAAATTGCTCATTGTTTGGCCGTCCAAAGGGACGGTGGTGAGTCGGCAGACTTTGACTGTGTTTACCGAGAATGTGCCCTGAGTGCACGGGGTGTGTGGTCGTGTGAGCCTACGCCTGTGATGAAATGAATATTTATATACTGCTCGCTTATGCTAATAAAATGCAGTGAAGGAGCATCGCTGCCCCGAGTTGAGGGCGGGATCGTTATAATTTGGTCAGCATTGCTGACCGTTGCTTTGTTTGCCACCATACAGTGGTTTTATTGCTTGCAGGTGCTACTGGACCAAGCGGTCAATAGAGGGCTAAAGCCCAAATTGTGAAGCCGTCCCTCGAAGGCCTAATTGGAGTGTTTACTGCTTTTATTCAGGTATGACCGGCCTGCATGTCATGGTTTGTAAATCATGTAATATTAAGTAAACAATTTTGTAAGGCCTTAAGGCCAATACTTGTGTATGTACTACATTAATATTTGGTATATTAGTGGACATTCATGCTCTTTGTGCTGGGTTCTTTATTGCAACTTATATAAACTACTTCCGCTAGAATGCTCTGTGTAGGACATTGGATTGGTTGGATGGTTTCCATGAGTAACCACCCGGTCTGTCTGTGGTATATGGCGTCGGGCCCCGGTCGGACCTACTGCTATATGCTATGCGATGGATAGGGGGTGTTACAATTTGGTATCAGAGCCCTGGTTTTGGTCGAGCTTAAAATGAATTCGTGGACGAATTCTTTTTAAGGGGTGGTGAGCACATGTGTGTGCGTCATCTTTATAACAGTAAAAGAACCCATGAATGTCCACTTAGGTATGAAAATACACATGTTTGGGGGAACCTGCGTGTTCCTATAATTGATGTTTGAGATTTCATTTAGTCGCTTAACGGTGTTTTGTACCACTATAGGTGACCAGAAGTGGTGCTGGGCCGTTAGAACGTCGAGTTTCTGAGGCTAGCAGTGCACCTAATGAAGCTCCTGCAACACCTCTATCGGCTGAGACCATACCATTGGTGGCCGAAGTAGTGTTTGCCATGATTAATGCACAGCTTGCAAGGCAAACGTAGCAGCCTGCTCCTGCGATGGAGCAGGTACCGCTGCAAGCGGCTGAGCCGAGGAGAGTGGAACATGTAGTAGTGGAGCCGTTGGTGCCAAGGAGGGCAGCCGAGAGACAGCACAAGTATGTCATGAGCTTTAATCCTCCGGTATTCTCGGGGTTGGGAACCCCATCTCAAGATGAAGACTGGCTCTCCAGGGTGAAGAGAGTCATGACAGCAACGGAGACGGAGGAGTGGCAAATGACCATCATTGCTACATTACTTTTGGACGGTGAAGCGATATTGTGGTGGGAAGGATTGGAGCTGCATCGTTTGAGAGGTAGACAACTTACAGACGTCCCGATGGAAGAGTTCTCGGGATTGTTCTTAGCAAGGTACCTCCCTTCTACTCAGAGGATTTCGATGGAGAACGAGTTCCTGAAGTTGGTACAAGGGGACAGTAGCGTGGATGAATATCTCCACGAGTTTACTCGTTTGAGTCGATATGCTAGCTCCACCATTGCGGATGAGGAGCGCAAGACGAATCGATTCTACAAAGGGTTGAGAGATGAGTTGAGATTACTACTCTCGGGGCCAATGACGCAGGGTTTCTTGACCTTGGTTAACACAGCCTGGTCCTTGGAGAAGGACATGAAGAATGTTCAAGCGAAGAAGAACGTTGTTGAGAAGAAATCTTGGTTCAAAGTGCCGACTACTTCAAAGTCTTGCTATCAAAGATTCTTCAAGAAGCATGGGACTTCGGGTCCAGCTCCTTCTGGTACTTCTGGGGCGGCTACGAGTCGGACCCCGGGCGCATGTTTTACTTGTGGAAAGTCGGGGCACTTTGCCCGTGACTGTTGGAGCGGATGTCCCAAGTCCGAAAGGTAGTCGGGAGAAACTTACGAAGAGAAGGGCAAGGTGGTGGAGTCGACCACGTCCCATTATGCTCCGGCCCAACCAAGGGTGTATAATCTTGGCCAACAGGAGGCCATAAAACAGACGGATGTGGTGACAGGTACGGTTTAATTTATAGCAAGTTAATTTTTTTAAATACTTGTTATGCGCATGTTGCCTTACCACTGCTTTTTTAGGATTTGTTTTGATTTGTGAAAATCCGCCAAGAGCACTCTTCGATACAGGAGCTTCACACTCCTTCTTGTCCGAGGGATTTATATGTTGAAACTTGTGAAGTGAAAGTGGGTGAATGGAAGACTTGGGCAACCTATCCGCGTGGACTACGCGGACAGGGTTTGCGGACTGCTAAGTCGGCAGGGATGTTGCAGGCGGTTTGCTCTGTGGCGGCCTGGGCGGTCTGTTCGCGCGGACTACGCGGACAGCAGCAGTGGTTTGTCAAGCCGGGGATTACTCAGCAGGCAGTTGGATCCCAGGAAGTAACCAGGCGGATAGAAATCCTATCCGCGGAGTCCGGCATGAAGCGGACTAATGAACTGGAGCTCGACAGACCAGTTTGGCAGTTGCCTTGGTCTTGCTCTAGTGAAGCGGCAAGTGGAAGTCGCGGAGACCGTCGGTCAGTGCGGACAGAAGCTGGAGGTCGCCCGGTATGGCGGGCAAGATCCAGTGTCCGCCAGTAAGTGCGGACTGGCCCTTGTGGCCAGTGGAGGGGACCTGGTGGGTACTGAACCAAGTCCAGGTTGGCTCAGTCCGTGGAGATCGCGCAGTGGAGCACGGGTTGCTTTCTTAGTCCGTCAAGCCTAGTAGAAGTGTTGTTGCCTTGATTGCTAGCTTGGGGGTATGCGGACTGGAGGATTGCCTGGGCAAGAGCGTGCAGACTGGAGCTGGAGTCCGCTGAGTTCGGTTTAACATTGTGATGAGGTTATGAACTCAGGGATGCGGACTGCAGTTTGCTGTGATAGCAGACTGGATCGGCGTGTCCGCTGAGTTCGGCAGTGCCTTGGACATGAGGCAATGGACTCGGGATGTGCGGACAGAAGCCGGGTGTCTGCTGAGTCCGGCATGTGCCTTGATGGCAAAGCTGCGGGCTCGGGTTATGCGGGCTGATGCCTTGTCCGCGTATTGGCGGACACAGCTGTTGTGGAGTACGGCTGTGGTGGTCCTGGCTTGGCCTCTAGCGGCAAGGCGGGCTGGATGTTGGAGTTCGGCCTTGTAGAAGCTGAGGCGAACTGGCTATCTGCACAGGAGCGGAGAACTGGAGTGTGTGTCCGCGGGCTGGCGGACACACTTGTTATTGCTGCGGGATATGGCGGTGATCCTATCGGCTAGGGCGGTGACCATACTCATCATCGTGCCTATAAATAGGACCCATGTCACATCAGGAGTATGCAACCTGAACCGAAGTAAGTGAACAGTAATTGAGCTCGCGTACGTTGCTGCGGTCTGGACTTTGGTGTCCGCGCGATTTGAGAGTTGACCCGGTTGTGCTGTGCAGGTTGTGCGGATAGCACTGGAAAGCCAGGACTTGGCTCTGATTTCGGTCAGGGTCAGTGCGGACTCTGCGGTTAAGCAACATGCGGTAAACAGTAGGTCACGAATAGCGACCAGGCGGTCTCCTCTTTGGCAACGTGGTTCGGGGTTCAGGAAGTCGCCTGTTTCAGGTGGACTGTTGCATTCAGTGATGCAGCTCGTGCGGTCTGGCGGCTAGGCGACCTCGCAGTCAGGCGGCCTGCAGATCGGCGGTGAAGAGCTAAGCATTGGAATAAGGGGTAGTCCGCGCGGCTTGGGTTGCGGTCTGGCGACCTGGCGGACTGAGCGGACTCCACAGCAGTAGACCGACGGCTTGGTGGTTGAGTCCGTGCGGCTTGTTTTTTGTTTCTTGTCTTTGTAACTATCTCTGCTCTCCTAGTTTGGGTGTTGGTGAAGCATGTCTCACCATGTTTATCTCGCCTTGTAAAGAAGTTTGCTCTTGATCAATAAAGAAGCTTCTGCTGCATGTGTTGCTGGTTGTTACTGCTTTGTTGAGACAACCCCTGCTAACTCCACGATCCGGGAAAACTTTCAACAATATAAGTGGGGTGTTCTCCGCCGGTTTGTTGAATTTCAACAGGGTATCCGAGGAGGCCTCTGCTGTTTTGTTGAATTTTAACATGGTATCAGAGCGAGGTTGTTGGAGTGGTCAAGCAGTGCTCAATGGAAGTAGTTGCTCTTCTGTAGAGGAAACCAGTGGTAGAACCATGGCAGTGGAGGATGCAAGTTGTCTCGGTATTGATCTTCTTACAGAGACGAACTTTGAAAGGTGGAAGTCCTGTATGAAGAGCTTTCTTCTTCGCAAGGACCTTTGGGAGGTTGTATGTGGAACAGGAAGACAAGAGGATACTGCTGGCAATGCTGAAGAGATGAGAGCTTGGAAGGAGACAAATGCGAAAGCGGAGTCTATTCTTAAGCAGGTGATCTCATCGGAGCTCTTGGACCACATCAGTGGATGTCAGTCAGCTGCGGAGGTTTGTACTTCCCTTGATGGGTTGTTCAGGAAGGAGGTGAAGGTTGCTGCTGACGATGGTCCCTCTACTTCATATCAGGAAGAAAGGAGTATTTATCCTAGGCGTGATAAGAAGAGGAAGGAAGGACCAAGGTGCTATAAATGCAAGCAGCATGGTCATCTTCGGAAGGAGTGCAAGGTTGTCTTGCTCTCGACGAACGTAGCTCATGTAGGGAGGAAGGAGAAGAACCTTGTTGGGTTATCAACAAGTTCTGGATCTGATCGGATGAATTCCAGTGATAGTGCAACTATCTGGAATGAAAGACTGGGGCATGTAGGGATGGACAAGCTGAAAGCAATGGCGGAAAGATGACTCGTAAGAGGCTTGCCTAGATTGTCATCCTATGGCGATGGTCGGGTGTGTGCGGGATGTCAGGAAAGTGGAGCCTATCGCTTCATGGTTGATAAAGCCCAATCCAGATGTAAAGCACCATTGGCGGTTGTCCATTGTGCTCTGGTGGGACCGACCGTCACGGCTAGTCTTGGAGGCAGCAGGTTCATGCTGATATTGGTTGATGGCTATTCAAGGTATACATGGTTATACTTCATGAAGAAGAAGTCCAACATGATGCGCTTGCTTGTGGAGTTCAAGAAGCTTGTGGAAGGCCAACTTGGCCGGAGGATCAAGGTGTTGAGGACAAGTTTCGGTGGTGAGTTTGGCTCAACCGAGTTCTCACACTTTTGCAGGAAGCAAGCGATCCGGAAGGAGCTTTCTTGTGGACATACTTCACAACAAGGTAGTATTGCAGCTCGGATGATCCGTTGGTTAACGGAGACCTGCAAGTGTTGGCTTCAGAGTAAAGGCGTTCCGAAGGCTCTTTGGGCGGAAGGAATGGCCTGTGCTGCTCATGTCATCAACCGGATGCCTCTTAGTCCGATCATAGTGAAGACTCCTTATGAGCTGATGTTCGGAGTGAAGCCCTCAGTGAAGCACCTTCAGGTGTTTGGATCTACCTGCTACATACACTCTCCGGGTGCTCTCAAGACAAAGCTAGTCTTTGTTGGGTATGAAGAGCATAGGAGAATACGGAGGTGTATGGATCCTGCGACGAAGAAACTCATAGTGTCGAGAGACATTGTCTTCGATGAGTTGACGCCGTTTTGGGGTAGCTCTCATGTGGAGCTAGAGATAAGCAGGTCAGATGGTGGGCTGAAGGAGGCTGCTGCTAAGGAAGTGGAGGTGCCTGAGTCACCAGGTACTCCAGGTTGTTCTAGCTTCGGGGCAAAGGCGTCAGAGTCGGGAAGAAAATGGAGCGATGCTCCAGGATCTTCTGGCTCGAAGGCGGAGGCTTCCGGTTCAGGAAGCAGGGGGAGAGATGTTCCAGGCAGTTCTTGTTCAAGAGGGGAGTCTTCTGGTTCTTGTAGCAGGGGGAGCGTTGCTCCAGGTGCTCTTGGTTCCAGTGAGGAGGCGTCTTGTTCAGGAAGCACGGGGAGCATTGTTCCGTGTTTGCCCAGGAACGGAGCTGGATCAAAAGCAGCGGAGGTGGTTAGCCATGATCAGGTTCTTCGGAGATCTAAGAGGATCATTAAGCCACCAGCTCGATATAACGAAGGGAACACGACGGACTTGGTTCCGTGTTTCCTTGTTAGCCCTCAGGTCGAGCAAGGTTCTTCTGGCTGTGATTACCCCACTAGAATCAAGGAGGTGGTTGACACCAAGGCTGAAGAGGTGAATTCTCTCAGAGGCAGCAAGGCTTGGCCTTTTGTGCCCAAGGAAGTTGGTGATACTCCTGTGATGCATGAGTGGAGGTTGAAGCTGAAGAAGGCAGAGGGAAGCATGACTCTTTTTGGGAGATGCTGGAGGGCTCCCTCATGGTCCATGATATGCGGGGCGAGGACTATGTCTTGGATATCTCTTCGTAGATGCTATCGGAGGCACCAGGTGCAAGGTTACGGGAGCTGCTAGAGTTATTCACCACTTCTCACTTCAAGGGGGAGTGTTGAAACTTGTGAAGTGAAAGTGGGTGAATGGAAGGCTTGGGCAACCTATCCGCCGGACTACGCGGACAGGGTTTGCGGACTGCTAAGTCGGCAGGGATGTTGCAGGCGGTTTGCTCTGTGGCGGCCTGGTCGGTCTGTTTGCGCGGACTACGCGGACAGCAGCAGCGGTCTGTCAGGCCGGGGATTACTCAGCAGGAAGTTGGATCCCAGGAAGTAACCAGGCGGATAGAAATCCTATCCGCGGAGTCCGGCATGAAGCTGACTGATGAACTGGAGCTCGGCAGACCGGTTTGGCAGTTGCCTTGGTCTTGCTCTAGTGAAGAGGCAAGTGGAAGTTGCGGAGACCACCGGTCAGTGCGGATAGAAGCTGGAGGTCGCTCGGTATGGCGGGCTAGATCCAGTGTCCGCCAGTAAGTGCGGACTGACCCTTGTGGCCAGTGGAGTTGACTTGGTGGGTACTGAACCAAGTCCAGGTTGGCTCCGTCCGTGGAGATCGCGCAGTGGAGCACGGGCTGCTTTCTCAGTCCTCCAAGCCTAGTAGAAGTGTTGTTGCCTTGATTGCTAGCTTGGGGGTATGCGGACTGGACGATTGCCTGGGCAAGAGCGTGCGGACTGGAGCTGGAGTCCGCTGAGTTCGGTTTAGCCTTGTGATGAGGTTATGAACTCAGGGATGCGGACTGGGGTTTGCTGTGATAGCAGACTGGATCGGCGTGTCTGCTGAGTCTGGTAGTGCCTTGGACATGAGGCAATGGACTCGGGATGTGCGGACAGAAGCCGGGTGTCCGCTGAGTCTGGCAGGTCCCTTGATGGCAAAGCTGCGGGCTCGGGTTATGCGGGCTGATGCCTTGTCCGCGTATTCGCGGACACAGCTGTTGTGGAGTCCGGCTGTGGTGGTCCTGGCTTGGCCTCTGGCGGCAAGGCGGGATGGATATTGGAGTTCGGCCTTGGAGAAGCTGAGGCGGACTGGCTATCTGCACAGGAGCGGCGACCTGGAGTGTGTGTCCGCGGGCTGGCGGACACACTTGTTCTTGCTGCGGGACGTGGAGGTGATCCTATCGGCTAGGGCGGTGACCATACTCATCATCGTGCCTATAAATAGGACCCATGTCACATCAGGAGTATGCAACCTAAACCGAAGTAAGTGAACAGTAATTGAGCTCGCGTACGTTGCTGCGGTCTGGACTTTGGTGTCCGCGCGGTTTGAGAGTTGACCCGGTTGTGCTGTGCAGGTTGTGCGGATAGCACTGGAAAGCCAGGACTTGGCTCTGATTTCGGTCAGGGTCAGTACGGACTCTGCGGTTAAGCAACAGGCGGTAAACAGCAGGTCACGAATAGTGACCAGGCGGTCTCCTCTTTGGCAACGTGGTTCGGGGTTCAGGAAGTCGCCTGTTTCAGGCGGACTGTTCCATTCGATGACGCAGCTCGTGCGGTCTGGCGGCTAGGCGACCTCGCGGTCAGGCGGCCTGCAGATCGTGCGGTCTGGCGGACTAAGCGGACTCCACAGCAGTAGACCGGCGGCTTGGTGGTTGAGTCCGCGCGGCTTGTTTTTTGTTTCTTGTCTTTATAACTGTCTCTGCTCTCCTGGTTTGGGTGTTGGTGAAGCATGTCTCACCATGTTTATCTCGCGTTGTAAAGAAGTTTGCTCTTGATCAAAAAAGATGCTTGTGCTGCATGTGTTGCTGGTTGTTACTGCTTTGTTGAGACAACCCCTGCTAACTCCACGATTCGGGAAAACTTTCAACAATATAAGTGGGGTGTTCTCTGCCGGTTTGTTGAATTTCAACAGGGTATCCGAGGAGGCCTCTGCGGTTTTGTTGAATTTTAACATTATATCATGCATCAGAGTCCCTTCTTCGATGGCGAAGGATAAGTTGGATGTGTTGTTGCCCAATGGGTGTTCGATACGCGCGGATAGGATCTGCGATGTTAAGATTCGCATTGGGAATCAGGTGTTCGATCTGCAAGAGTTGTTACTTCCATTGGTGGAGTTCAACGTTATATTTCGCATGGACTGGCTCTCGGAGCAGCAGGCCTATATTGATTGCGGTCGCAAGGAAGTCAAGTTGGGAGCAAGTCGTGAGATGACTTTCATGGGCTTAAAGGGGTCGAGCAAGACGTTGATGTCTGCTCTTCAGGTGGTGAAGGAGGTTCGTGCTGGTGCAGAACTGTTCTTTACACTAGTGGAGGTTGTAAAGCCAAAGCCCGCGTTGGATAGTATTTCAGTGGTATCGGAGTACCCTGATGTGTTCCCTAGAGAACTTCCTAGAGCCCCACCTCAACGAGAGATAGATTTTACGATTGAGCTAGTGCCAGGTGAAAAGCCTGTGTCACGATCTCGTTATCGGCTAGTGCCTAAGGAAATTACGGAGTTGAAAGTTCAACTGCAAGAGTTGTTGGAGCAAGGGTATGTGCGCCAAAGTTCTTCGCCTTGGAGCGTGTCGGTCCTCTTTGTTAAGAAGAAGGACGGAAGCTTGAGGCTATGTATTGATTATCGGGAGCTCAACAAGTTGACGGAAAAGAACAAGTACCCGATCACCCGGATCGATGATCTTTTTGATCAGTTGGTCGGGTAGACGGTGTACTTGAAGTTGGATCTCAAGTCTGGGTACTATCAGCTGCGAATAAGGGAGAGTGATATCCCGAAGACAGCGTTTAGTACGAGATACGGGCATTACGAGTTTACGGTCATGCCGTTTGGGCTGACCAATGCGCCGTCAGTGTTCATGGATTTGATGAACAGGACCTTCAGGGAGTACTTGGACCATTTTGTGATCGTCTTCATCGATAATATTTTGGTGTACTTACAGATTGAGGAAGATCACTTCAAGCATATTCATTTGGTTTTGGAGACGCTAAGGAGGAATCAATTGTATGCCAAGTTCTCGAAGTGCGAGTTTTGGTTATCCTCAGTGGCGTTCCTCGGTCATATAGTGAGTGGAGAAGGTATTGCAGTGGATCCGGTGAAGATTGTTGCGATACGGGAGTGGCCTGAGCTTGCTACGGTAGCGGAAGTCCGGAGCTTTCTGGGGCTTGCCGGCTATTATAGGTGCTTCGTAGAGAACTTCTCGCAGATAGCGTTACCTATCACTACTTTGACGAGGAAGGAGCAGAAGTTCTTTTGGGCGCCGGAGTGCGTGCTAGCTTTTGAGGAGTTGAAGTGTTGGTTGACCACGGCGCATGTGCTGAGTTCGCCATGTGGGACCGAAGGTTATAAGATTTATAGTGATGCTTCGGGCAGCGGTTTTGTTTGCGTGCTACTACAACACGGAAGTGTTATAGCTTATGGCTCGAGACAGCTAAAAGTCCACGAGAGGAATTATCTGGTCCATGACTTGGAGCTAGCGGCCGTGATTTTTGCCTTGAAGCTGTGGAGACACTATTTGTACTGTGTGAAGATTGATATTTACACCGATCATAAGAGCCTGAAGTATCTGATTGATCAGAAAAATCTGAATATGCGACAGCGTAGATGGATGGAGTTCCTGGGAGACTATACATTCAAGATCCACTACGTGCCAGGTAAAGGGAATGCGGTTGCAGACGCGTTGAGACGCCGGGCCCCAGCTCAAGCCAATTGGCTATCGATCCATGACAAACGGTTGGTTCGGGAGTTGGAGGCGTTGGAGATTGTTTGTGTGGATAAGCAATCAAGTACTGAAGTAGTACTGAATTGGACTGAAGTCCAATATGACATGGCTGATCGGATTCGGCAGACTTTGGATTTGGATGTTCATATGAAGCAGTTCATGGTAGAGGCTCTGGATGGGTTAAATTCCCAATTCGTTGTGGAGGACGGATTGCTTTGGAAAGACGGTCGTCTGTGCATCCCAAGTGTGGGCAATTTGCGGGTGGAATTGTTATACGAGACACATCATACCAAGTACTCGATTCACCCGGGGAGCACGAAGATGTACCGCGATGTAAAGAAACTGTTTTGGGGGCCGGGTTTGAAGAAAGATGTGGCGCTCTACGTGGCAAAGTGCCAAACTTGCGCCTTGGTGAAGGCGGAATGCCAAAAGCCGGGAGGATTTCTTAAGTCCTTGCCTATTCCGGAGTGGAAATTCGACGACATCTCTATGGACTTTGTGCACGGTTTGCAAAGTTCGAAAAAGGGGAACGACGCCATTTGGGTGGTCGTAGATCGGCTAACGAAGGTGTCGCATATCATTCCGCATAGGAAGTACGATCCGGTGGAGAAGTTGGCAAAAATCTATGTGGATAACATTGTACGGCTTCATGGTGTGCCCCGCAGCATCATGAGAGACCGAGATGGGCGGTTCACGTCCAATGATTGGAGGCTAGTGCAGCAAATGTTGGGAACAAAGTTGAAATTCAGCACAGCCTTCCATCTGCAAATGGATGGGCAGACCGAGAGGGTCAATAGAACTATGGAAGACATGCTACGCATGTTTGTCTTGGACTTTGGAAAGCAATGGGAAGACCATCTTTATTTGGCGGAGTTCGCGTACAATAATAGCTACCAAGCGAGTATTCAAATGGCGCCCTTCGAGGCCCTATATGGTAGAAAATGTCGCACGCCGTTGTCTTGGTTAGAAACAGGTGAGTCAAAGTTGTACAAGCGCCAAGAGGTGGAAGATGCTACATCTTTGGTTCATACCATTCGGGAGAGGTTGCTTATCGCTCAGGACCGGCAAGCGAAGTACTATAATGCCAAGCACAGGAACGTGGAGTTCTTTGTGGGCAACTATGTGTACTTAAAGATCAAGCCGTTCAAGGGTGTCTCGCGGGTGCGACGATTGAAAAAGCTAAGCCCGAGGTACCTTGGGCCGTTTGAAGTTTTGGAGCGGGTTGGTGAAGCAGCCTATCGGTTGAAGTTTTCAGTGGATCTTAGTGGTTTACATGATGTATTCCATATATCGGTGCTACGCAAGGCTGTGCAAGAGCCTTCGCAAGTGATCGTGGTTGATCAAGTGCTGGTGGATAGTGGGTTGACGACAAGAGTCAAGCCCGTGCGGATTGAGAACTCGGAGGTCAAGCTGCTACGCAATAAAGAGATCAGGATGGTCAAGGTCCGATGGGACAATTGCGGTCGTGAGGAGCTCTCTTGGGAGCGAGAGCAGACTATGCTTGACGAGTATACGGAGTTGTTCCGCTCAGGTACAATTTAATTTTGGTACTTGTCTTTCCTTTATATAATTTCGTGGACGAAATTCTTTTAAGAGGGGGAGAGTTGTAATGCCCCGAAACTCAAAAGACCGACGGGAGGCGTTTTGGGCCAGAGTTGGATTCTGCCAGGAGGCACACGGCCTGGGACACGGGCGTGTCCCAGGGCGTGTCAGGCTTGAGTCGACGAGTTGGCCGCGAAGTCGATGAATTTCGTTCGACAATGTGTCGAGACATGGCACACGGCCTGAGACACGGGCGTGTCTCAGGACGTGTCGAGCCCGTGTCGACAATCGGCCCGGGGAGTCGACGAATTTCGCTCGACGAAGTGTCGAGACAAGGCACACAACCTAGGATACGGGCGTGTCCAAGGCCGTGTCGGGTGGTCGACGAACTTCACTCGACGAAGTGTCACGAACGTGAACACGGCCTGTAGCCCAGGCGTGTTCGAGTGGACACGGGTTAGGACACAGGCGTGTCCAAGAACCCGTATGAGTCTCGGGTTGTTTTCGGGCTGTCTCGATGGGTGCACACGGCCGACCACACGGCCGTGTCAGTTGGAACACGGGCATGTCAGGTCAAACATGGGCATGTTAGATGCCCGTGTGTTGTTCCAGGTGCATCGATTTTGATGGAAAATGATGGACACGGCCCGGGACACGGGCGTGTGCCAGGCCGTGTTCGGTCCAGATTTTACATTTCAGGCCCGAATTAAGGTCGTTTGTTTCTTTAATTTGGGATGCGACAGTTGGGGGTTGCTCCTACTGGGATATACCCATGATTGGGCCTTTGAAACCGTCACTTTTACTTGAGTGGTTCTCTTTATAAGTCAAGAGAGAGGTGATAGCAAAGGAGGAAGAAGAAGCTAGATCCGGCCATTGGAGGAGCTTTAAAGCTCCAAATCGCGAGCCGACTCCGGATCTACGGAGGCAAAGAGAGTGCGGTGCTTTTCATCCGCTTACATTTCTATGGTGCCAAGGAAGAACGCTAGGGTAACGATTCTCTTCTTGAGCAAGTGAAGCTCTACTTCTTTGCATAGGAAGCCCGTTCTCGTGAGTTTGCGGTGAGTTGAAGGCGTTCCTTCGGGTAGATATGTAAATTCCCCGTTGTGTAGAGTCCGTAAGCGAGAACGGACATATGCATGATGTGTGAAGCCTATCCGGACATGTTGGTCTGGATCGGTGATGTTGCATTGCGTAAATGCCGGAGAAGACTCCGTGCGATTGGTTATTTTTCGGGTTTTCTACACGGTAGATTGCAACAGGGAGCCTTGGGGATTAACCCTAAGGTGCACCCGAAAAACTGGGCGGATGGGTGATCTTGCCAACTTGGAGTCCTGAGAGCCAACTTGAACATAACCAGGTTATGTGAAATGTGTGACGGAAACGGGACTCGGGAGAAGTTTGACATGCGCATATGGTTTAAATTACCGCTGCGATGTGAGCACGGGTTAGATGGAACCGTACCCGTTCTATGTCATTCGGTTAAAGAGACTTAAGGTTATGTGGCACTTTCCATTGGCATAGATGAGGGTCTTCGGTGGTCTATGGTTTCAATTACCGTGACCCATGCCGGGAAGACAAATTGCTCATTGTTTGGCCGTCCAAACGGACGGTGGTGAGTCGGCAGACTTTGACTGTGTTCACCGAGAATGTGCCCTAAGTGCAAGGGGTGTGTGGCCGTGTGAGCCTACGCCTGTGATGAAATGAATATTTATACACTGCTCGCTTATGCTAATAAAATGCATGGAAGGAGCATCGCCGCACCGAGTTGAGGGCGACATCGTTATAATTTGGTCAGCATTGCTGACCGTTGCTTTGTATGCCACCGTGCGGTGGTTTTGTTGCTTGCAGGTGCTGCTGGACCAAGCGGTCAATAGCGGGGTAAAGCCCAAATTGCGAAGCCTGCCCTCGAAGGCCTAATTGGAGTGTTTACTGCTCTTATTCATGTATGACCGGCCTGCGTGCCGTGGTTTGTAAATCATGTAATATTAAGTAAACAATTTTGTAAGACCTTAAGGCCAGTACTTGTGTATGTACTACATTCCTATTTGGTATATTAGTGGACATTCGTGCTCTTTGTGCTGGGTTCTTTATTGCAACTTATATAAACTGCTTCCGCTAGAATGCTCTGTGTAGGACGTTGGATTGGTTGGATGGTTTCCATGAGTAACCACCCGATCTGTCTGTGGTATATGGCGTCGGGCCCCGGCCGGACCTACTGCTATATGCTATGCGACGGATAGGGGGTGTTACATATGTGAAGTGTGTAACGGAAACGGGACTCAGAAGACGTTTGACCCGCGCATATGGCTTAAATTGTCATTGTGATGTGAGTACGGGTTAGACGGAACAATACCAGCTCTATGTCGTTTGATGTGAGCCGTTGGCATAGATGAGGGTCTTCGGTGGTCTATGACTTAAATTGACGTGACCCATGCCGGAAAGACAAAATGCTCATAGTTTGGCCATCAAAGTGGCGGTGGTGAGACCATGGTGTCTATGGCTTAAATTGACGTGACATTGACCGGTTCATCGAGAATGTGCCCTGAGTGCATGAGGCGTGTGGTCGTGCATGACAACGCTTGTGATGTAATGTATATATATACTTCTTGGTTATGCTAATAAACTGCAGGGAAGGAGCATCGCTGCCCCGAATTGAGTGCGGGATCGTTATAATTTGGTCAGCATTGCTGACCGTTGCTTTGGTTTGCCACCGCTGCGGTGGTTTGTGCTTGCAGGTGCTGCGGGGCCGAGCGGTAAATAGTGGGCTAAAGCCCAAGTTGCTGAGCCGGCCCTCGAAGGCCTAATTTTTTAGTGTTTTCTATAATTCATGTATGGCCGGCCTGCGTGCCGAGGTTTGAAAAACATGTAATTTGAGGAAAATAATTGTAAGGCTATAAGGCCAATACTTGTGTATTTTGTACTTCATTCCTTTTGTCTTATTAGTGGACATTCATGCTAGTGTTGGGTTCTTTGTAATGCAACAATTTTTAATTGCTTCCGCTAGAATGCTCTGTGTAGGACGTTGATATTAGTTGGATGGTTTCCATTGAGTAACCACCCGGTCTGTCTGTTGTATATGGCGTCGGGCCCCGGCCGGACCTACTGCTATATGCTATGTGACGGATAGGGGGTGTTATAATTTGGTATCAGACTACTGGTTTCAGTCGGGCTTCAAATGAATTCGTGGTCGAATTCTTTTTAAGGGGTGGTGAGCACATGTGTGTGCGTCATCGTTATAACAGCAAAAGAACCCATGAATGTCCACTTAAGAATGAAAAATACACATGTTTGAGGAACCTGTGCGTTCCTATAATTACTGTTTGCAATTTTGTTTGGTCGCTTAACGGTGTTTTGTACAACTATAGGTGTCCATAAGCAGTGCTGTGTCGTCGAAACGCCGAGTTTCTGAGGCTAGTAGTGCACCATATAATGCTCCTGCAACACCTCCATCGGCTAAGACCATACGATTGGTGGCCGAAGCAGTGTTTGCCATGATCAATGCGCAGCCAGCAAGGCAAATGCAGCAGCCCGCTCCTACGATGGAGTAGGTACCTCTTCTAGAGGATGAGCCTAGAAGAGTGGAGCATGTAGTAGTGGAACCGTTGGTGCCGAGGAGGGCAACCGAGAGACAGCTCAAACATGTCATGAGGTTTAATCCTCTTGTATTCTCGGGGTTGGGAACCCCATCTCAAGCTCAAGACTGGCTCTCCCGTGTGAAGATAGTCTTGACAGCGATGGAGACGGAGGAGTGGCAAATGACCACTATAGCTACGTTCCTGTTGGATGAAGATGCTAGGCTGTGGTGGGAGGGTTTGGAGATACATCTATTGAGAGGAAGGCCACTTACAGACGTCTCGATGGCGGAGTTCTCGAGACTGTTCTTTGTTAGGTACCTCCCTTCGACTCAGAGGAGAGCTTTGGAGAATGAGTTCTAGAGGTTGGTACAAGGAGAGTGTAACGTGGATGAGTATCTCCACGAGTATACACGTTTGGGTCGGTACACTAGCTCCACCATCGCGGATGAGGAGCGCAAGACAAACCAATTTTATGAAGGTCTGAGAGATGACTTGAGGCTACTACTCTCGGGACCGATGACGCAAGGCTTCTTGACCCTGGTCAACACAGCCCGGTCCTTGGAGAAGGACATGAACAATGTTCAAGCGAAGAAAAGCTTGGGTGATAATAAGTCTTAGTTCAAGGTGCCGGCTAACTCAAAGTCTGAGTACCGTAAGTTCTTTATGAAGGCTAGGACTTCGGGTCCAGCTCCGTCTTCCGGTGCTTCTGGGGCGACTACGGGTCGGACCGCGGGTGCATGTTTCACTTGTGGAAAGCCGGGGCACCTTACCCGTGATTGCTGGAGCGGACGTCCCAAGTCCGAAAGGAAGCCGGGAGCAACTTATGAAGAGAAGGGCATCACGGTGGAGTCAACCGCATCCCATTATGCTCCGGCTCAACCAAGGGTTTATAATCTTGGCCAACAGGAGGCCATCAAACAAGCGGATGTGGTGACAGGTACAGTTTAATTTGTATCAAGTTAAATTTCTTTAAATACTTGATATTCGTATGTTACCTTACCACTGTTTGCTTACGATTTGTTTTGATTTGTGAGTTTCTGGCGAGAGCACTCTTTGATACGGGAGCTTCACACTCCTTCTTGTCCGAAGGATTCATATCGCGCATCAGACTACCTTCTTTGATGGAGAAGGACAAGTTAGATGTGTTGTTATCGAATGGGTGTTCGATACGCACGGAGAGAATCTGTGGTGTTCAGATTCGTATTGTAAGTCAGGAGTTCCATTTGCTAGCGTCGTTACTTCCGCTGGTGGAGTTCGACGTAATATTTGGCATGGACTGGCTCTCGGAGTAGCAAGCCTATATTGATTGCGGTCGCAAGGAAGTCAAGTTGGGAGCAAGTCGTGAGATGACTTTTACGGTCTTGAAAGGGTCGTGCAAGATGTTGATGTCTGCTCTTCAAGTGGTGAAGGCAGTTCGTGATGGTGCAGAGCTGTTCTTTACACTAGTGGAGGTTGCAAAGCCAAAGCCTATGTTCGATAGTATTTCAGTGGTAGCTGAGTACCTTGATGTGTTCCCCGCCGATCTTCCCAGAGCCCCGCCTCAACGGGAGATAGATTTCATGATTGTGTTAGTGCCAGGTGCGAAGCCTGTGTTACGATCTCCGTATCGGCTAGCGCCTAAGGAAATGGCGGAGCTGAAGTTGCAACTTCAAGAGTTGTTGGAGCAAGGGTTTGTGCGTCCAAGTTTGTCGCCTTGGATCACACCAGTCCTCTTTGTAAAGAAGAAGGACGGGAGCTTGAGACTTTGTATTGATTATCGGGAGTTAAACAAGCTAACGAAAAATAACAAGTACCCAATCCCAAGGATCGATGATCTTTTTGATCAGTTGGTCAGGTCGACGGTGTACTCTAAGTTGGATCTCATGTCTGGTTACTATCAACTGACGATAAGGGAGAGTGATAAACCTAAGACAGCATTCAGTACAAGATACGGGCATTCGAATTTACGGTCATGCCGTTTGGGCTGACTAATGCGCCATCGGTGTTCATGGATTTGATGAACCGGACGTTCAGGGAGTACTTGGACCATTTTGTGATCGTCTTCATCGATGATATTTTGGTGTACTCGCAGAGTGAAGAAGATCACTTCAGGCATCTTCATTTGGTTTTCGAGATGCTAAGGTGGAATAAATTGTACGCCAAGTTCTTGAAATGTGAGTTTTGGCTGTCCTCAGTGGCATTCCTCGGTCATATAGTGAGTGGAGAGGGTATTGCAGTGGATCCAGCGAAGATTGTTGCGATACGAGAGTGGCCTGAGCTTTCTACGGTAGTGGAAGTCCGGAGCTTTCTGGGGCTTGCCAGCTATTATAGGCTCTTCATGGAGAACTTTTCACAGATAGTGTTACCTCTCACTACTTTGACGAGGAAATAACAAAAGTTCTTTCGGATGCCGGAGTGCGCACGAGCTTTTGAGGAGTTGAAGTGTCGGTTGACCACGACACCAGTTCTTAGTTTGTCGTGTGGGACCAAAGGTTTTGAGATTTATAGCGATGCTTCGGGCAGTAGTTTGGGTCATGTGATGTTACAGCATGGAAGCGTTATAGCATATGGCACAAGACAGCTGAAAGTGCATGAGAGGAATTATCCCATCCACGACTTGGAGTTATCGGCCGTAATTTTTGCCTTGAAGCTGTGGAGACATTATTTGTACGGTGTGAAGATTGATATCTACAACGATCACAAGAGCCTGAAATATTTGCTATATTAGAAAGATCTGAACATGCAGCAGCGTAGGTGGATGGAGCTCTTGGGGGACTATACATTCAAGATCGACTACGTACCTGATAAAGGTAATGCGGTTGCGGACGTGTTGAGTCGCCGGGCCCCAGCTCAAGCCAATTGGCTGTCGCTCCATGACGAGCGGTTGGTTCAGGAGTTAGAGGCATTGGAGATCTCTTGCGTAGACAAGCAATCAAGTGCTGAAGCATTATTGAATTGGACTAAAGTCCAATATGACCTGGCTGATCGGATTCGACAGGCTTTGGATATGGATGTCGACATGAAGCAACTCATGATAGAGGTTTTGTATGGGTCAAATTCCCAATTCGTTGTGGAGGACGGATTACCTTGGAAATGTAACGCCCCGAAACTCAAAGGAGCGACGGGGGACGTTTTGGGCCAGTTTTGGTTTCTGGCTGCAGGCACACGGCCTGGGACATGGGCGTGTCCCACGGCATGTCAAGCTTGTGTCGACACTCAGCCGGGAAGTCGACATTTTGATCTCGACATTGTGTCGAGACTGGGCACACGGCCTGCGACACGGGCGTGTCGCAGGGCGTGTCGAGCCGTGTCGACACTTAGCCCGCAAAGTCGACACTCTGCGTTCGACGAAGTGTCGAGACATGGCACACGGCCTGCGACACGGGCGTGTCGCATGGCGTGTCCACCGTGTCGACACTCGTCCCTGGGAGTCGACACTTTGCTCGATGATGTGTCGAGAGAAGGCACACGACCTAGGATACGGGTGTGTCCAAGGCCGTGTCATCAGGTCGACGATCTTAACTCGACGAAGTGTCGAGTGTCGAGACCGTGTACACGGCCTGGAGCCCAGGCGTGTTGAGGTGACACTGGCAAGGACACGGGCGTGTCCTAGAACCCGTGCACTGCTCGGGTTATTTTCAGGGAAAAATGATGGGGGTACACGGCCGGCCACACGGCCGTGTCAGGTGGAACACGGGCGTGTCAGGTCGAACACGGGCATGTTCGATACCCGTGTGTTGTTCCAGGCGAGCTGATTTTGACGGCGAATGAGGCACACGGCCCTGGACACGGGCGTGTGCCAGGCCGTGTGCGGTCCATATTAGGCATTTCAGTCCCGAATCAAAGCCGTTCATTTCTTTAATTGATGATCCAACGGCTGGGGGTTGTTCCTGAAGGGATATACCCGGGATTGGACTTGGAAACCCTCACTTTTCATAAGTTGTTATCTTTCTAAAAGCTTAGAGAGAGAGGAGAGCCAAGGAAGGAAGATGGAGCTAGATCCGGCCATTGGAGGAGCTTCGAAGCTCCAAATCGCGAGCCGCCTCCGGATCCAAGGAGGCAAAGCTAGTGCGGTGCTTTTCATCCGCTTACTTTTCCATGGTGCCAAAGAGGAATGCAAGGGTAACGATTCTCTTCTTGAGCATGAGTAGCTCTCCTTCTTTGCATAGGAAGCCCGCTCCCACGAGTTTGCGGAGAGTTGGAGGCGTTCCTTCGGGTAGATATGTGAAGTCCCCGTTGTTTAGAGTCCGTAAGCGAGAACGGACATAGGCATGATGTGTGAAGCCTACCCGGACATGTTGGTCTGGATCGGTGATGTTGCATTGCATAATGCCGGAGAAGACTCTGTGCTATTGGTTGTTTTTCGAGTTTTCTACACGGTAGATTGCAACAGGGAGCCTTGGCGATTAACCAAAAGGTGCACCCAGAAAACTGGGCGGATGCGTGATCTTGCCAACTTGGTGGCCTGAGAGCCAACTTGAACATAACTGGGTTATGTGAATTGTAATGGAAATGGGACTCGGGAGAAGTTTGACCCGCGCATATGGCTTAAACTGTCATTGCGATATGAGTACGGGTTAGATGGAACCGTACCCATTCTATGTCGTTCGGTTAGAGTCGTTGGCATAGATGAGGGTCTTCGGTGGTCTATGGCTTAAATTGTCGCGACCTAGGCCAAGAAGACAAAATGCTCATAGGTTTGGCCGTCAAAGTGGCGGTGGTGAGTCCGGAATGTCTATGGCTTTAATTGACGTGACATCGACCGGTTCACCGAGAATGTGCCCAGGGAGCACGGGGCGTGTGGCCGTGCGAGCCAACGTCTGTGATGAAATGAATATTGGTATATTGCTCGCTTATGCTAATGAAATGCAGGGAAGGAGCATCGCCGCCCCGAGTTGGGGGAGGGATCGTTATAATTTGGTCAGCATTGCTGACCATTGCCTTGTTTTGCCACCGTGCGGTGGTTTGTTGTTTGCAGGTGCTGCTGGACCAAGCGGTCAATAGTGGGCTAAAGCCATTTTTGCGAAGCCGGCCCTCGAAGGCCTAATTGGAAGTGTTTACTATTTTATTCATGTATGACCGGCCTGCGTGCCGAGATTTGTAAATCATGTAATATCAAGTGAACAATTTTTGTAAGGCCTAAAGGCTTGTACTGGTGTATTTTGTAACATTCCTATTTTGGATTAGTGGACATTCATGCTATAGTGCTGGGTTCTTATTTGCAACCTAATTAATCTGCTTCCGCTAGAATGCTCTGTGTAGGACGTTGTGATTGGTTGGATGGTTTCCATGAGTAACCACCCGGTCTGTCTGTAGTATATGGCGTCGGGCACCGGCCGGACCTACTACTATATGCTATGCGATGGATAGGGGGCGTTACAATTTGGTATCAGACTACTGGTTTTGGTCGGGCTTAAAGTGAATTCGTGGGCGAATTCTTTTTAAGGGGTGGTGAGCACATTGTGTGCGTCATCGTTATAACGGTAAAAGAACCCATGAATGTCCACTTAGGAATGAAAATATACGTGTTTCAGGAACTTGCGTGTTCCTATAATTGTTGTTTGCAATTTTATTTGGTCTCTTAAAGGTGTTTTGTACCACTATAGGTGACTAGAAGTGGTGTTGGGCCGTCAGAACGCCGAGTTTCTGAGGCTAGCAGTGCACCAGATGTTGCTCCTGCAATACCTCTATCGGCTGAGAACATACGCTTGGTGGCCGAAGCGGTGTTGGCCGTGATAAATGCGCAGCCTCCAAGGAAAACGCAACAGCCCGCTCCTGTGATGGAGCAGGAACCTCTTCAAGATGCTGAGCCGAGGAGAGTGGAGCAAGTGGTTGTGGAACCAGTGGTGCCAAGGAGGCAACCGAGAGGCAGCTTAAGCATGTAATGAGGTTTAACCCTCCGTTATTCTCGGGGTTGGGAACCCCATCTCAGGCTAAAGACTAGCTCTCCAGGGTGAAGAGAGTCATGACAGCAACGGAGACGGAGGAGTGGCAAATGACCACCATCGCTACATTCCTTCTAGACGGCGAAGCGAGAATGTGGTGGGAAGGATTGGAGCTGCACTTATTGAGAGGTAGGCAACTTAGTGATGTCTCGATGGAAGAGTTCTCGAGATTGTTCTTGGCTAGATACCTCCCTTTGACCCAGAAGATAGCTTTGGAGAATGAGTTTCTGAAGTTGGTTTAGGGTGAGAGGAGCGTGGATGAATATCTCCACGAGTTTACTCGTCTGAGTCGTTATGCTAGCTCCACTATCGTGGATGAGGAGCGCAAGACTAATCGCTTCTATGAAGGCTTGAGAGATGAGTTGAGATTACTACTTTCGGGGCCGATGACTCAGGGTTTCTTAACCTTGGTCAACACTGCCCGGTCCTTGGAGAAGGACATGAAGAATGTACAAGCAAAGAAAAGCTTTGGTGAGAAGAAATCTGAATTCAAAGTGCCGATTACTTCAAAGTCCGGCTATCGGAGGTCTTTCAAGAAGCATAGGACTTCGCGTCCAGCTCCTTCTGGTGCTTCTGGGGCGACTACAAGTCGAACCCCGGGCGCGTGTTTTACTTGTGGAAAGACGGGGCACTTTGCCCGTGACTGTTGGAGCGGACGTCCTAAGTACGAGAGAAGGTCGGGAGCAACTTATGAAGAGAAGGGAAAGGCGGTGGAGTCGACCACATCCCACTATGCTCGGGCCCAACCAAGGGTGTATAATCTTTGCCAACAGGAGGCCATCAAACAAGCTGAGGTGGTGACAGTTACGGTTTAATTTATATCAAGTCAATTTCCTTAAATACTTGTTATGCACATGTTACCTTACCCATGCTTGTTTAGGATTTGTATTGATTTGTGAAAATCTGGCACGAGCACTCTTCGATACGGGTGCTTCACACTCCTTCTTGTCCGAAGATTTATATCACGCATCGGAGTCCCTTCTTCGATGGCGAAGGATAAGTTGGATGTGTTGTTGCCCAATGGGTGTTCGATGCGAGCGGATAGGATCTGCGATGTTAAGATTCGTATTGGGAATCAGGAGTTCGACCTGCAGGCGTCTTTACTTCCGTTGGTGGAGTTCGACGTCATATTTGGCATGGACTGGCTCTCGGAGCAGCAGACCCATATAGATTGCGGTAGCAAGGAAGTCAAGCTGGGAGCAAGTCGTGAGATGACTTTTACGGGCTTAAAGGGGTCGAGCAAGACGTTGATGTCTGCTCTTCAGGTGGTGAAGGCGGTTCGTGCCGGTGCAGAACTGTTCTTTACACTAGTGGAGGTAGCAAAGCCAAAGCCCGCGTTGGATTAAATTTCAGTGGTATCGGAATACCCTGATATGTTCCCTGCAGATCTTACTGGAGCCCCGCCTCAGCGGGAGATAGATTTTATGATTGAGCTAGTGCCAGGTGCAAAGCCTGTGTCACGATCTCCTTATCGGCTAGCGCCTAAGGAAATGGCGGAGCTGAAAGTTCAATTGCAAGAGTTGTTGGAGCAAGGGTATGTGCGCCCGAGTTCTTCGCCTTGGAGTGCACCGGTCCTCTTTGTTAAGAAGAAGGACGAAAGCTTGAGGCTGTATGTTGATTATCGGGAGCTCAACAAGTTGACGGAGAAGTACAAGTACCCGATCCCCCGGATTGATGATCTTTTTGATCAGTTGGTAGGGTAGACGGTGTACTCAAAGTTAGATCTCAAGGCTGGGTACTATCAGATGCGAATAAGGGAGAATGATATCCCGAAGACAGCGTTTAGTATGAGATACGTTCATTATGAGTTTACGGTCATGCCGTTTGGGCTGACTAATGCACCGTCAGTGTTCATGGATTTGATGAACAGGACTTTCAGGGAGTACTTGGACCATTTCGTGATCGTCTTCATCGATGATATTTTGGTGTACTCGCAAAGTGAGGAAGATCACTTCAAGCATCTTCACTTGGTTCTAGAGACGCTAAGGAGAAGTCAGTTGTATGCCAAGTTCTCGAAGTGCGAGTTTTGGCTATCCTCAGTGGCGTTCCTCGGGCATATAGTGAGTGGAGAGGGTATTGTTGTGGATCCGGCGAAGGTTGTTGCGATACAGGAGTGGCCTGAGCTTGCTACGAATAGCGTTATCTCTCACTACTTTGATGAGGAAGGAGCATAAGTTCGTTTGGACGCCGGAGTGCGCACGAGCTTTTGAGGAGTTGAAGTGTCGGTTGACCACGGCGCCTGTGCTGAGTTCGCCATGTGGGACCGAAGGATATAAGATTTATAGTGATGCTTCGGGCAGCGGTTTGTGTTGCGTGCTACTGCAACACAGAAGTGTAATACCTTATGGCTCGAGACTGCTAAAAGTGCATGAAAGGAACTATCCGGTCAATGACTTGGAGTTAGCGGCCGTGATCTTTGCCTTGAAGCTGTGGAGGCACTATTTGTACAGTATGAAGATTGATATCTACACCGATCACAAGAGCCTGAAGTATCTTATTGATCAGAAGCATCTGAATATGCGGCAGCGTAGATGGATGGAGTTCCTGGGGGACTATACATTCAAGATCCACTACGTGCCTGGTAAAGGGAATACGGTTGCGGACGCGTTGAGTCGCCGAGCCCCAGCTCAAGCCAATTGGCTATCGGTGCAAGATGAGCGGTTGGTGCGGGAGTTGGAGGCGTTGGAGATTGTTTGTGTGGACAGACAATCAAGTGTTGAAGCAGTTCTGAATTGGACTGAAGTCCAATATGACCTGGCTGATCGTATTCGGTAGGCTTTGGATATGGATGCTCATATGAAGCAGTTCATGTTAGAGGCTCTGGATGGGTCAAATTCCCAATTCATCGTGGAGGACGGATTACTTTGGAAAAACGTTCGTCTGTGCGTCCCAAGTGTGGGTAATTTGTGGGTGGAGTTGTTGTACGAGGCACACCATACCAAGTACTCGATTCACCAGGGGAGCACGAAGATGTAACATGATGTGAAGAAACTATTTTGGTGGCCGGGTTTGAAGAAGGATGTGGCGTTATACGTAGCGAAGTGCCAAACTTGCGCCTTGGTGAAGGCGGAGTGCCAAAAGCCGGGAGGATTTCTTAAGTCCTTGCCTATTCCGGAGTGGAAATTTGACGACATCTCTATGGACTTTGTGCACGGTTTGCCAAGGTCGCAAAAGGGGAACGACGCCATTTGGGTGGTCGTGTATCGGTTAACGAAGGTGTCGCATTTCATTCCGCATAGGAAGGATGATCCGGTGGAGAAGTTGGCAAAGCTTTATGTGGATAACATAGTACGGCTTCATGGTGTGCCCCGCAGCATCGTGAGTGACCGAGATGGGCGGTTCACGTCCAATGATTGGAGGCTTGTGCAGCAAATGTTGGGACCAAAGCTGAAATTCAGCACAGCCTTCCATCCGCAAACGGATGGGCAGACCGAGAGGGTCAATTGAACCATGGAAGACATGCTCCGCATGTGTGTCTTGGATTTTGGAAAGCAGTGGGAAGAACACCTTTATTTGGTGGAGTTCGCATACAACAACAGCTACCAAGCGAGTATTCAAATGGCGCCCTTCGAGACCCTATATGGTAGAAAATGTCGCACGCCGTTGTCTTGGTTAGAAAGGGTGAGTCAAAGTTGTATAAGCGATCGGAAGTGGAGGATGCTACTTCTTTGGTGAGAACCATTCGGGAGAGGTTGCTTATCGCTCAGGACCGACAAGCGAAGTACTATAATGCCAAGCATAGGAACGTGGAGTTCGTTGTGGGCGACTATGTATACTTAAAGATCAAGCCGTTCAAGGGTGTCTCACGGGTGCGGCGATTGAAAAAGCTAAGCCCGAGGTACCTTGGGCCGTTTGAGGTTCTGGTGAGAGTCGGTGAAGAGGCCTATCGGTTGAAGCTTTCAGTGGAGCTTGGTGGATTACATGATGTATTCCATATTTTGGTGCTTCGAAAGGCGGTGCAAGAGCCTACGCAAGTGATCGCGGTTGATCAAGTGTCGGTGGATAGTGGGCTGACGACAAAGGTCAAGCCCGTGCGGATTGAGGTCTCGGAGGTCAAGCGGCTACGCAATAAAGAGATCAGTATGGTCAAGGTCCGGTGGGACAATTGCGGTCGTGAGGAGCTCTCTTGGGAGCGAGAGCAGACTATGCTTGACGAGTATCCGGAGTTGTTCCGCTCAGGTACAAATTTTGGTTTTGTACATGTCTTTACTTTATATAATTTCGAGGACGAAATTCTTTTAAGAGGGGAGAGTTGTAAAGCCCCGAAACTCAAAGGAGCGACGGGGGACGTTTTGGGCCATTTTTGGTTTCTGGCTGCAGGCACACGGCCTGGGACACGGGCGTGTCCCAGGGCATGTCAAGCTTGTGTCGACACTCAGCCGGAAGTCGACATTTTGATCTCGACATTGTGTCGAGACTGGGCACACGGCCTGCGACACGGGCGTGTCGCAGGGCGTGTCGACCCATGTCGACACTTAGCCCTCGAAGTCGACACTCTGCGTTCGACGAAGTGTCGAGACATGGCACACGGCCTGCGACACGGGCGTGTCGCAGGGCGTGTCAACCCGTGTCGACACTCGTCCCGGGGAGTCGACAATTTGCTCGACGATGTGTCGAGTCAAGGCACACGGCCTAGGATACGGGCGTGTCCAAGGCCGTGTCATCAGGTCGACGATCTTCACTCGACTAAGTGTCAAGTGTCGAGACCGTGTACACGGCCTGGAGCCCAAGCGTGTTGAGGTGACACGGGCAAGGACACGGGCGTGTCTTAGAACCCGTGCAGTGCTCGGGTTATTTTCGTGGAAAAATGATGGGGGTACACGGCCGTGTCAGGTGGAACACGAGCGTGTCAGGTCGAACATGGGCGTGTTCGATACCCATGTGTTGTTCCAGGTGAGCAGATTTTGACGGCGAATGAGGCACACGGCCCTGGACACGAGCGTGTACCAGGCCGTGCACGGTCCAGATTGGGCATTTCAGTCCCGAATCAAAGCCGTTCATTTCTTTAATTGATGATCCAACGGCTGGGGGTTGTTCCTGAAGGGATATACCCAGGATTGGACTTGGAAACCCTCACTTTTCATAAGTTGTTATATTTCTAAAAGCTTAGAGAGAGAGGAGAGCCAAGGAAGGAAGAAGGAGCTAGATCCGGCCATTAGAGGAGCTTCGAAGCTCCAAATCGCGAGCCGACTCCGGATCCACGGAGGCAAAGCTAGTGCGGTGCTTTTCATCCCCTTACTTTTCCATGGCGCCAAAGAGGAACGCAAGGGTAACGATTCTCTTCTTGAGCATGAGTAGCTCTCCTTCTTTGCATAGGAAGCCCGATCTCGCGAGTTTGCGGAGAGTTGGAGGCATTCCTTCTGGTAGATATATGAAGTCCCCATTGTTTAGAGTCCGTAAGCGAGAACGGACATAGGCATGATGTGTGAAGCTTACTCGGACATGTTGGTCTGGATCGGTGATGTTGCATTGCATAATGCCGGAGAAGGCTCCGTGCTATTGGTTGTTTTTCGGGTTTTCTACACGGTAGATTGCAACAGGGAGCCTCGGGGATTAACCCAAAGGTGCACCCGAAAAACTGGGCGGATGCGTGATCTTGCCAACTTGGTGGCCTGAGAGCCAACTTGAACATAACTGGGTTATGTGAATTGTAATGGAAATGGGACTCGGGAGAAGTTTGACCCGCGCATATGGCTTAAACTGTCGTTGCGATGTGAGCACGGGTTAGATGGAACCGTACCCGTTCTATGTCGTTCGGTTAGAGCTGTTGGCATAGATGAGGGTCTTCGGCGGTCTATGGCTTAAATTGTCGTGACCCAGGCCAAGAAGACAAAATGCTCATAGGTTTGGCCGTCAAAGTGGCGGTGGTGAGTCCGGAATGTCTATGGCTTTAATTGACCTGACATCGACCGGTTCACCGAGAATGTGCCCTGAGAGCACGGCATGTGTGGCCGTGCGAGCCAACGTCTGTGATGAAATGAATATTGTTATATTGCTCGCTTATGCTAATGAAATGCAGGGAAGGAGCATCGTCGCCCCGAGTTGGGGGCGGGATCGTTATAATTTGGTCAGCATTGCTGACCGTTGCCTTGTTTTGCCACCGTGCGGTGGTTTGTTGTTTGCAGGTGCTGCTGGACCAAGCGGTCAATAGCGGGCTAAAGCCCTTTTTGCGAAGCCGGCCCTCGAAGGCCTAATTGGAAGTGTTTACTGTTTTATTCATGTATGACCGGCCTGCGTGCCGAGGTTTGTAAATCATGTAATATCAAGTGAACAATTTTTGTAAGGCCTTAAGGCTTGTACTGGTGTATTTTGTAACATTCCGATTTTGGATTAGTGGACATTCATGCTATAGTGTTGGGTTCTTATTTGCAACCTTATTAATCTGCTTCCACTAGAATGCTCTGTGTAGGACGTTGTGATTGGTTGGATGGTTTCCATGAGTAACCACTTGGTCTGTCTATAGTATATGGCGTCGGGCCCCGGCCGGACCTACTGCTATATGCTATGTGACGGATAGGGGGTGTTACAGGAAAGACGGTCGTCTGTGCGTCCCAAGCATGGGCAATTTGCTGGTGGAATTGTTATACGAGGCGCATCATAACAAGTACTCAATTCACCCAGAGAGCACGAAGATGTACCGCGATGTTAAGAAATTGTTCTGGTGGCCAGGACAGAAAAAGGATGTGGCGCTCTACGTGGCGAAGTGTCAAACTTGCGTCTTGGTGAAGGCGGAATGCCAAAAGCCGGGAGGATTCTTGAAATCCTTGCCTATTTCGGAGTGGAAGTTCGACGACATTACTATGGACTTTGTGCACGGGCTGCCAAGGTCACAAAAGGGGAACGATGCCATTTGGGTAGTCGTAGATCGTCTAACGAAAGTGCCGCATTTCATTCCACATAGGAAGTATTATCCGGTTGAGATATTGGAAAAGCTGTCTGTGGATAATATTGTGTGGCTTCATGGTGTACCCCGCAACATCGTGATTGACCGAGATGGGTGGTTCACATCCAATGATTGGAGGCTGGTGCAACAAATGTTGGGGACAAAGTTGAGTTTTAGCACAGTGTTTCATCCGCAAACGGATGGGCAGACCGAGAGGGTCAATAGGATAATGGAAGACATGCTTCGCATGTGTGTCCTGGACTTTGGAAAGCAATGGGAAGATCACCTATAATTGGTGGAATTCGCTTACAACAATAGCTACCAGGCGAGCATTCAAATGGCGCCCTTCGAGGCCATTTATGGTTGAAAATGTTGCACGCCATTGTCCTGGTTGGAAACGGTGAGTCAAAGTTGTATAAGCGACTAGAGGTGGAGGATGCTACTTCTTTGGTGAGAACCATTCGGGAGAGGTTGCTAATCACTTAGGATCGCGAGGCTAAGTACTATAATGCCATGCACAGGAACGTGGAATTGCTGTTGGCGATTGGGTATACTTGAAGATCAAGTCGTTCAAGGGTGTCTCGCGGGTGCGGCGCTTGAAGATGCTAAGCCCGAGGTACCTTAGACCGTTTGAGGTTCTGGAGCGGATTGGTGAAGCAGCATACCGGTTGAAGCTGTCATAGGAGCTTAGTGGTCTACATTATGTATTCCATATATCGGTGTTGCGGAAGGCGGTGCAAGAGCCTACGGAAGTGATCGCAGTCGATCAAGTGCCGGTTGATAATGGGTTGACTACGAAGGTCAAGCCCGTACGTATTTAGGACTCGGAAGTCAAGCGGCTACGCAATAAAGAGATCAGGATGGTCAAGGTCCGTTGGGACAATTGCGGTCGGGAGGAGCTCTCTTGGGAGCGAGAGCAGACTATGCTTGAGGAGTACCCATAGTTATTTTTCTCAGGTACCGTTTAAGTTTTATGCTTATCTACCCTTTATGTAATTTCGTGGACAAAATTCTTTTAATAGAGGGAGAGTTGTAACGCCCCGAAACTCAAAAGAGCGACGAGAGGCATTTTGAGCCAAGTTTGGAATTTGGCAGGGGTCACACGGCCTGGGACACGGGCGTATCATAGGCCGTGTCCTTGGCGAGTTGTGGCGTGTTTGACACAGCCTGCTGTGTCGACACAGGGACTGCTGTGTTGACACAAGTCCTGCTGTGTCGACACATGGCCTGCTGCGTCGACACAGGGCCTGCTGTGTCGACACAGTGCCTGCTGTGTCGATACAGGGCCTGCTATGTCGACACAGGGCCTGCTGTGTCGATACAGAGTGTCGACACAGAGTGTCGACACAGGGTGTCGACTCAGGGTGTGCTGTGTCGACACAGAGTGTCGACACAGGGGTCTTGACAGGGTCTTGACTAAATGTCCCGACACAGTTTGAGTTTATCGCGGACGTGTCCTGCTCCGGTTTGTGAACCATGCAGTGTTCGGCCCAAATTTTCCATGTCAGACCTAGATTGCAGCCGTACATTTCTTTATGATTGCGATCCGACGGCTGGAGGTTATTCCTATTGGGATATACCCGAGCATAGGGTTTCAAAACCATCATCTTCTGTTTGCTGGTTCTCGGTCTAAGTTCTAGAGAGAGGGGAGAGCAACGACGAAGAAGAAGTCTAGATCCGGTCACCGGCAGAGCTTCAGAGCTCCAAATCGTGAACCGACTTTGGATCTACGGAGGCAAGGAGAGGGCGGTGCTTTTCATCCAGATACTTTTCCATGGATCTAAGGAAAAATGCTATTGTACTGATTCTTTACTTGAGCATGTGAAGCTCTTCTTTTCCCTTGTATAGGAAGCCCGCTCTCGCGAGTTTGCGGTGAGTTGAGGCGTTATTTCGGGTAGACATGAATAGTCCCCGTTGTGTACATGTAGAGCCCATAATCGAGAACGGATATAGGCATGATGTATGAAGCCTACCCGGACAAGTTGGTCTGGATCGGTGATGTTGCATTGCATAAATGGCCGGAGAAGACTAAGTGCGAATGTTTGTTTTTCGGGTTTTCTACGTGGTAGATTGCAACAGGGAGCCTTGGGGATTAACCCCAAGGTGCACCCCGAAAACTCAGCAGATGCGTGATTCTGTCAACTTGGTGGCCTGGGAGACAACTTGAACATAACGGGGTTATGTGAAGTGTGTAACGGAAACGGGACTCGGGAGAAGTTTGACACACACATATGGCTTAAACTGTAGTTGCGATGTGAGCACGGGTTAGACGGAATCGTACCCGCTCTATGTCGTTCGGTGTGAGTCGCTGGCATAGATGAGAGTCTTCGGCGGTCTATGGCTTAAATTGACGTGACCCATGCCGGGAAGACAAAATGCTCATAGTTTGGCCGTCAAAGTGGCGGTGGTGAGACCGGGGTGTCAATGGCTTAAATTGACGTTACGTTGACCGGTTCACCGAGAATGTCCCTAAGTGTATGGGGCGTGTTGACGTGCGTGCCAACGCCTGTGATGTAATGTATATATATACTGCTTGGTTATGCTAATAAACTGCAGGGAAGGAGCATCTCCGCCCCGAATTGGGGCGGGAACATTATAATTTGGTCAGCATTGCTGACCGTTGCTTTGGTTTGCCACCGCTGCGGTGGTTTGTGCTTGCAGGTGCTGCGGGGCTGAGCGATAAATAGCGGGCTAAAGCCCAAGTTGCTGAGCCGGCCCTCGAAGGCCTAATTTTTGAGTGTTTTCTTTTATTCATGTATAGCCGGCCTGCGTGCCGAGGTTTGTAAAACAGGTAATTTGAGGAAAACAATTGTAAGGAAATAAGGACAATACTTGTTTATTTTGTACTTCATTCCTTTTGGATTATTAGTGGACATTCATGGTAGTGTTGGGTTCTTTGTAATGCAACAATTTTTAATTTATTCTGCTAGAATGCTCTGTTTAGAATGTTGATATTAGTTGGATGGTTTCCATTGAGTAACCACCCGATCTGTCTGTAGTATATGCCGTCTAGCCCCGGCCGGACCTACTGCTATATGTTATGTGACGAATAGGTGGTGTTACAATACATAACTAAACGAACGAAAACTAGGTCAACTAAAGAGGATAAAAATAGTTAAACTAGGGTCTAACCTGAAATAACTTGAGTAGAGATCTGAGCTTCCTCTCTGGTCACAACATTTAGCTTTCCTTTCCCTTTGTCCTGGTTTGGCATCAGCGACAGAGCCCGAAGCGGGGCAGGCTGTAGTAGAGTCTGAGTCTGGGTGCAAGAAGACTTCAAGTGCCACTTTTGCCCGCACTGGAAGCAATTCTTATCCTTCAACCAGTAGCGACTGACATCATGATCCTTCTCTGGATATATCGGGCACACCAGATCACTTTTGGGAGCACCTAGGATGGCGAGCACCTGCTGCTTCAGGGTGGCAGTGCGCTTGAAATACCTTTTGAGTGGGTGGCCAGACCGACCACAGAAGCTACATACGTCTTTACTTTTCTTCTTCGAAGCGGGGCCAGATTCCTTAAAGCTTCCATCCTTATCACCTGTCCTCTTCTCTGTCCTTGCCGCCACACCTCGATTCTTGCCATTTTCGATCACCTCAACCTTCAGCGCGGCTACCACTGCCTCAGTATAGCTTTCAGTTGTATAAACGCATGAAATTGTTGGACATCGCTTCTTTATCCTCCGAGAAAGCGCTTCACTCTCCCTTCCTCCGAAGTTTCCATATCAGGAGCAAATCTGCTCAATTTATAGAACTCGATCTCATATTCGCACACCGTGAGCTGTCTCTGCTTCAAATATAGGAAATTGTTCATCAAACGGTCTCGCTCGACCGAGGGTAAGACCTTCTTAAAGAATATCTTCTTGAAGGACTCCCATGAGCATCCTTCCTTCAAACCTTCCTTTTCTCGAATCCACCAAGTCTTTGTCAGGCCTTTTAGTTGTTAGGACACAATCATTACCTTTTGGGATTCAGCAATCCCCGAATATGTGAACATCTCATCCATGGTGATGATCCAGTCATCCAAAACCATAAAGTCAGCACTCCCATCATAAGTGGGAGGTCTCAATCCCTGGAAATGTGATATATGGTTCATCTCTGGTGGTAGCATCACTGGGGGTACCAAAGGAGCAGGATTAGCATGTACGACTTGAACCGCAATAGAAACTTGCGCTAAGGGTTATTGCGCTGGAGCGGTAGACAACAAGGACTGAATCTGCGACTGCACCACAACAAGCTTCCTCGACAAAGCCTCATTACTCTAACGCGATCTCTCGATCAACACATCACTCCGAGAACTTGATGACTCACCCTCTGACTGAGGAGTCGACCTCATCGCAGGATGCTTTGGCGGCATTTCTAAAAAGTAACGAACGGTTCGTCAAAAATCCTAGATTACAACAAAGTCACACAACTAGTTCAGACCATACTTTAGAAACTTTCTTATGCTGCAACTTGCTTTGGGTTTTTATAATGATGTTATGTCCTACTAAGGATGATATCCTCTCATCCTATTTACTCATGTGCCTATGAGATGAATGCATGAATTCTATATTCTTCTTTAAAACCATGTGTGTACATGTATCATCAGGTAAACCTTAACTTAGCACACGTGGATATGCGATGGTATGCTATGTGTGCAGTGTTATGCATTCTAAAAAGGCCTTAATGCATGCATGAGCGGCGTATACATGAAATTTTATGCATCCCATACTACAGAACATCGCATGAAACGAAAAAGAAAATGTGCTAATGGACACCCATGTGATGATGGTTATGCATCCCATACTACATAATATGCCCCGTATACTACTTATCATGTTATGAGTGTAATGACTATGCTTCAGTTAAGATGTACTGATGAAACATCGTTGTGTGTATGCAAATGAATGACGAGAGACAAATTAAACGAGATTGGCTGGTTCGACAAACATGTCAAACCAACCTCCCTTTGATACCAACTGTCACAACACATATTTTTCACCGCCAATAAAGGTACATAAGAGTAAGGGAAAAATGTGCGTCATGATACCACGTCGATAGGGGATAACTGCGGATGCTCAGGCAAACACCTACTTAATCATGAAAAAAAGATTCTTTAAGTTATTTAAAGAAAGAAATCAGTTTAAGTGTGGTAGCTAGCCGTATCCCTCGGCTTGGGGGCTCATCTAGTCCACGAGGAAAATAGTTATATGCTGCGAAAATTACTTCTTTTACTAAATTAGAAGCCCTACATGAGTTTATGGGTTCCCAAGGGACACCTTATAGTATGCAAGCTCTAAATTTAGAATAGCAATAAAAGTAGATTTTTACGGTCGTGAAATATAGTGAGTTAGAGTTTTCAAATATGCAATGCTTGAAGTAATAATAGTAGATTTTATACTTGAAAATACCTAACATGCATTCTTAGCATAAAACATCCCAGAGAGCAAGTAATCACATATATAGAAGGAAAGCTAGCAGCTAGCAAGTATCCAAAAATCAATAATCCCGTGGGCGTCAATAACTCACACGAACCCACATAAAACAGAGTATGTCTGAACTAATAACAAAACAAATCAACAAATTACCCTGCTACAGCGACGCAAAACCATAGCCAAGACAGCTATCAAGAACTCGAAGACCAGCACGGCTATCAGCTACAGCCCTGAACCTGAGGCATTCCAAAGACAACACCTCAGCAAGAAAAAACAAGAGATGGCAGTAAGTAAGCCAAAACTAAACAAAGTCAAGGGGTACCAACCCAAGACCAAAGAAAGATACTTACATAAAGTACAACAGTCAGGTCCAAGGTAAACAAAAAAAGAGAACACTTACGCAAAGCGTCACGTATAACCACAAAACCCCAAATGCGCAAGACTATAAGGGGAAAAGGTCAAGATTAAACCATCAGGAGAGAAATAACCCGTATTAGTCACCTGTGGTCAACTCCACCAAAAAAAAATAAAACGGGCGGTGTAGCCAACCCCGAAGACAATTTATCCATCTAATTGCGGGGGAGACAGAATACTCAACCATTCACCGCAAATGCCCAACACACGGTAGAGCCCCACAAAGTACTAATAGGGAGAACAAACATTGTGGTGGTTTCGTCCACAAATAACACCCGCAACCAAGGAGAACCGGAAAGAAAACACAGTAATGACTCGGGTTTAGAGCTCAGAGGCCCACCACAATCCTTCATAGTCTGGAGGTGCGTCTCGCCCCACGGCGTCACCATGAAGGAAACCATGATATAAATCTCAAGACAACAATGGCACATCGGATTCTACTAGACACTCATAGATTTGACATGGTTGATCAACCTTTAGGAAAAATTTACAGTCCTAAATAAACTCCAATGCGTTATACATGAGAGTTGAGGAACGGAAAAAAGAGTAAGATCCCACCACACGTAATACTAACAAGATTAGGTAACAAAATCAAGATCATGGTGATTATAAACGAACTAGACAAGAGATCTAAACCGCACTAAAATTCAACAAGTTAATTAACAATCATGACAACAAATGTTATATATTTTTGTAAATCGGGGTAAAGAAAGGTAGAGAAGGAGGAAACCATCACTTGCCTTCGTTTTGCCAGAGAAAGAAGTCCAAATCGCACCACGGCGTAGATCGGAGCTAAAGAAGATGATGGAAGTCGAAATTTAACAAGAATGGTCAAAAATAGGAGTTAGGACCGAAAACCATAGCGAGAAAAACTCAAACAATGGGGAAACATTTACCGCGATGACGAAGCTCTCGCGGAGAGCTTTCTGGATCTGTACTCGGTTGAGAATTTCGAGCACCGGAGCACCGTCGGCGTCCACCGGAAGGATAGGGGAAAAACCCCTCACACAAATTTACGCCACTCTGGTTCGGGAGATAGACAGAAAATTCGGTCGACTAAAATAGGAAGAAGAAGAAGTAGGTATATATATAAGTGTAGCATTAGGATAACCACAACTAAGAAATGAACCGTGTCCTGCTGAACCGGGTATCCCAAGAAGAAAGGAGGTATTCTAGAGATCAACCAGACATCTCGAGAACAAGAATGACGTTCTCAAGTACAAAAATGGCAGTTCTCGAGAGCAAGGAGGCTGCTCTCGAGAACTAAGAGACTTTTCTCGAGAACAAGAGGGCTATTCTCGAGAACAAGACGACTATTCTCGAGAACGAAGAGGCAGTTCTGGAGAACAAGAATGTCATTCTCGATAAGAAATTGGCAGTTCTCGAGAGCAAGTAGGCTGCTCTCGAGAACTAAGAGACTATTTTTGAGAACAAGAGGGCTGTTCTCGAGAATGAAGAGTCTGTTGTCGAGAATAAGGAAGAAGTTCTCGAGAACGAGGAGGCCTTTTCTCGAGATCACGTAAGCTTCTCTCGAGATCAATTAGGCAAAACTCAAGTACAGGATCAACTTCTCGAATACAAGCAAGAAGGACAAAAACCGTGTAACACCCCCACCTGTCACATGGCATATAACGGTGGGTCCGACCAGGGACCCACGCCATATATCACAGACAAGCGAAGGAATTACTTGTGGAAATCAAACTTTATGCTTATCCTTAACTCATTCATTCTAGCGCAGCATTTTTCCGTTAGCATGAACTCAAATGAGAATGTCCACCAATATATAAATACCACATTTATATATATACCAACACTAGGAATGTAAACAACCCACACCCACTGGCCTTAAGGCCTTACAGGTTCCTCTTTTACACAACAATAATTTCGTACATTGGCACGCAGACCGGCCACACATGAAATCGAAACACAACTCTTCGCATGGCCTTCAAGAGCCGATAGCAGCTGGGTTTCACTCGGCTCCCCAGGCATTGCCACCAATCGATACCTACCTAACTAGATCAACCCACCCTAGTGGTGTAACAGACCGGGTTTATCTCGAGCTCCCCAGGCATGCTACCAATTGATCATATCATAAGGAGGAGCTTCACCAAAGCCTCCTCACATTCATCATCACAGCCATACATTCATCACTATAGAAATCCATTTGCATCTCATCAAAACCACGGAGTCTTCTCCGGTTTACCTATGAACATTACCAATCCATACTATTGGTTCAGATGGGCTTCACAAAGCATGTCTATGCCGTACTCCATAATTCCAGCTTTAGATGCAGACTCAACAAAGGAATCACTTCCGCAAATCCACCTCTTGGTGGAGGATTCCAAGAACATGCATAAAGGAAGGACTTCGATGTCTAAGAAGGAGATCATTACCCTTGAAGATCGCTTCGGTGCCATGAAGTAGCCGGATGGAAATCACCGCCTCGGCTCTGCCTTCACGAATCTGCTCTCGGATCTTCGCTCCGCACTCCGCAGCTCCTTCAGCAGCTGTTAGTCTCCTCCCTTCCCTCTTGCCTTAGGCCTTTCTTCCTCTCTCTCTTGCAATAAGATGAAGAAGAAGAAGATGATGAAAAGAAAGGGTTATATCCCCTTTTTCTTTGCCTTCACAACACCTAGACAGAGCCCAACCCCTGGATCTAGGAAAAGGGAAAACAAACGGCACAGATTTGGCCAGAAAAGCCTGAACACGGCCTGACACGCCCTGTGACATGCCAGTGTCACAGGCCGTGTCCCCTTAAGCGGCAGTCAACCGACTCAGTCCAGCCAATACATGGCGGTGTGACACACCCGTGTCACGTGCCTGTCCACGACACGCCCTCAGACAAGCCCGTGTCTGAGTCCGTGTGCATCAGGCTGCACAAGCGCAAAAGTACCCGTGACTCACACGGCCCTGGGACACGCTCGTGTTCCTAGCCGTGTGCACGTGGACACACCCGTGTCCCGCAAACACGCCCTTGCTCAAAACGTCGAGCTGAGTTTGTCGACCACATTGACACGCACTGTGACACGCCCGTGTCACAGGCCGTGTCCTCACTCGACACTCGACACTCGACGATCGTCGAGCAAAATTCGTCGACCTCACGACTCGACACAACCCAGTAATGACACGCCCTGGGACACACCCGTGTCCCAGGCCGTGTCACCCATGCCTGAACCCAAATTGTCCCAAATTAAGCCAATTGACTTCGGGGTGTTATAAACCGCTTGACGCTTCGTCGAGCTCAGCTCGACGATCGTCCAGCTCCTCTCAACGTTCATCGAACAAACATAGGAAAAACCTCATTCGACAAATTCTGTTCGAAATTCATCAAACTCAAGACCCGATCGGCGAGCTCAGTTTGAAAATCGTGAAACACCATGGAACAAACATTTCGTTCGACGAACTGCGCAAAACAATCGTCGAACTGAGAACCCAGAACCTCTCGACGCTTCGTCGGGCTCCGCACGACGTTCGTCGAGCTCCGCACGACGTTCGTCGAGCTCCGCACGACGTTTGTCGACCTCCGCTCGACGTTCGTCGACCTCCGCTCGATGATCGTCGACCTCCAAAGATCGCCCAAAATTGCAAGAAACTATGAGTATATAATAATTATACATATACTTTAGGAGGGCCTTCCCGAGAATCAAAAACAAGCACAAGGCTCCAATATATTAATTATCATACCTATATAGTTGAACAGGGAAATATGAGTTCAAAACAGAGTCCCAAACGATTTAAACAGGGAAGACAACCCTAGAATCCGACGTACCATTCATGAGACATAACATCAAAAGCTCTCACAAGTGAGAAAAAAATCACCACAAGGGTCCAAACACGCGTCGAGACTCCAAAATGCTCAGAATGCAACAGAACTGAACAAGCCAAAGGCCTCAAAACCACATCCTTAATATCAAGGAAAACATTCCAACCCATCAGAATCCCAAAATCAGGATAAACAAGGTCAACAGACGCGAAAACACACAAACGGTGAAACGCCGTCAACAAAACGAAAAAGGATAACGCCCTGACGTCGAAATTATGACATCGACAAACCAAATAATTCCATCAGAAAATCGGGGTGTTGCATCACCCTTGAACTAAGATGAATTAAGTTTATATTTGATGTCCTTTTTAGCTGAGTGTTTGCAGGATACAATTGCCAAGTGTAGACCAATGTCAGTCTACAATGAGTCACCAAACACAGGACCATACATTGTAATCCCTCATTGTGTGATCCATGGTGTTGACTCATGTGTAGCCTCTCTATTGGGACATGCTTCTTTTTCAAGAACTAAAGGCACAGGAGAAAAGTTGGCAGCTGTATATCTTGAAGAAATTAAATTTACAGATTTTCAGAAATTCTCTAAGTATTTTTCTCGAGTAGGATAGTTTATACTCGAGTAGAACTTTGGCTTATTCTCAAGTAAGACTTGTCATGAAACTGAGTTGCAGAAACAGTTCTCGAGAAAGCTTAGTGCTGTTCTCAAGAAAGCCATATGTTCTCGAGTACTCCATGACTTTCCTTCTCCAGTTTCTTCAGTTCCAGTCATGATATTTTTCTAAGTCTTTTTCTCGAGAAGCCACATGCTATTTCTCGAGAAGCTTAATATTACTTCTCGAGAAGCAGAAGTGATTTCTCGAGTAACAGATTCTTTTCTCGAGTAACATAATATTTTCTCTAGAATAGAAGTTCATTTTTTTCGAGTTACTTCTTTTCCAGACAGAATATTATCCAAGTCCTTTTCTCGAGATGCCAGGTATTTTTTCTCGAGAAGACATTGGTTAGTTCTCGAGAAGCATGAAATATTTCTCGAGACCTAGAGTGTTTTCTCGAGAGCCAGACATCTATTCTCGAGATACTTCTTTGTTCTCGAGTACCAGAATTATTGATCTAGAGAACAAAACTATATTCTTCTCGAGTACTTTCCTTCTTTCTCGAAATTACTGATTTCCACCTCCTCATTTTTACTAAGTATTTTTTCTCGAGATCCTCATCATTCTTCTCGAGAATCAGAAAACCTTTTCTCGAGTACAATTATTCTTCTCGAGAAATGTTGTACTATTTTCTGAATTTCTTCTAAGTTTCGACAGACATGATTTCAAAAGTGATTAGCGCATGATTGGTCAACGTGTCATGCATGTATTATGATTATGACCGTTAGGTAAGTCCTATAAAAGGTCTTATCATAATCGGCCAACCCTAAGAAGAACCCTAAGTATTCTGAATCGTGTTTTCTCTTTCCAAAATCGGAAGACGTCGCTATTCATCGTCTTCATCGCCGATCTGCCTTCGATATAGAGATTTAGAGCAGGTGATTTAACAGATCAAGAACTTATACATTGCGAGATTCTTTTCTTGATCGTGTTGAGTCCAAAAGTTTTAGATCCAGAGATTTGGTCGTGTCTTCTTCAATTTATTTCTGACAGAGCTTCAAAGTTCAAGGAAGAAGAAAGGCTGAAGTTTTCAGATCTGTGAACAATACTGTTTGTATTTCTTTGTATTTCATTTTACTCTTGTAGAAGATTATTCTCCGAGTGTTGGAGCTTTGTTCCCGAGTTATTTGTAGGAAATTTCTCTTCTGAGTGTAGATCCTATTTTGACGAATCGAGTTGTAGTAACTTTGTTCCGAGTGGTAGGATTGTTTTCAATCAGAGAATAGTGGAGTAGCCGAGTTTAGTACGTTGCTAGATCGGTGAGGTGGAAATTGGATGTACCCAAGATTAGGGAACTACTATAATTCTTGGTGTTGTCTGTGTATGCTTGCTTATTTTTCTGTGGATCGCTAGTTCAATTTTCATTCCGCAAAAAGACGCAGAACTGACCAATTCACACCCCCTCTAACTAATTTAGGTAGACAACTTAAACATTTTTCAATTGGTGTTAGAGGGAGGTTGTTCATCAAAAGTTTAACACCATGAACAGATCTAGCCCAAGTTATCTTTTGAGTGAGTCAAGCATGGACAGAGCAAATTATTTTGCAAAACTTTCATTGTGCACAAAGACAAACTTTCCCATGTGGAAAGAAAGAATTAAATTTTTCATGGAAGCTGTGGACCCAAGAATATTCATGATTGTGGAAGAAGGACCTTACATTCCTATGACGGTCTCCACTATTGAGCCCACCAAGAAAGTTCCAAAGAAACTGATGTATCTAGATAAGGATGAGACTGCACTTGTCTCTTTAGACAATAAAGACAAAAATATTATCGCAAGTGCAGTCGATGATTCTATGTTGTAGAACCTGATTCACTAGCAATCTGCTTAGGAAATGTGGCAGCCTCTCATCACCTTGATGTGAGGTACTGAAGAGGTTAGGAATGATTGAAGGTCCCTCCTTAATCAAAAGTATGAAGCATTTAGACAAGGTCCCAAGGATTCAATTGCAGATTCCTTTGAAAGTTTCTTCAAAATTGTCAACGGCCTAAGAGTATATGGCCGGGTCTTCACTAATGGAGAATTGAATGATAAATTTCTGAGGTCCCTAACTAAGGAATCGGACAATAAAGTCTGTGCAATTCGTGAGTTTGGCAAGCTGGCAGAGACTGACCCTCAAAATCTCTTCGGAAAGCTTATGTCATATGAGCAGCAAATCAATTCAAGAAAAGTTGAAGAAGAGAAGAGTCGGTCTTCATTCAAGGAGAAGTCCGTCACATAAAAGGCAGACAACTCAAGGAAAGTCAAAGTTGCATCACCTGCTCCTGCACAGGAAGAGTGTGAAGAAGAAGCTTTAGAGCCAAGTACCTCAGGCTCAGAGCAATCAGAAGGAGAGTTTTCTCTTCTTCCTAGGCAGTTCAAGAAGTTCTTGAACAGGAAAAAACAGTGGAGAGGCAAAGATGCCTCGTCCAGAAGATCACATCATGATGTTGATCATCACAAAAAAGGCTAAAGCAGCCATGACAGACATCATTCTAAACAGAACAAACATATTTCTTCTAACATTGTTTGTTATTGTTGCAACAAGCCAAGACAAGTCATTGCCCATTGCCCTCACAAGATGAAGGAGGGTGGAAAAAGAGAGGAGAATGGTCATGTGATAGCGTACGCTTCATGACAGCTGAAGAAGAATGAGCAGAACTACCTTGTTCATGACTTAGAAATGAGAGCGGTCGTATTTTCTCTGAAAGTCTGGCGGCACTAACTGTACGGTGTCCACTGAGACAAATACTCCAACCACAAAAATTTGAGGTATGTGGACACGCAGAAAGAGCTGAATATCAGGCAGAGATGATGGTTGGAGTTTCTAGTGGATTTCCAGTACGAGATGCACTACCACCCAGGGAAGGCGAATGTGGTGGCAGATGCGCTGAGCCGGAAGACCACAATCTCTAGAGCAGGACCGCAGTTGTTGGCCTTGGAGTTGGTCCAGATGTTAGACAAGATGCAGATATCCTTGGTGACCGAGGATCACCCAGAGCAATATCGGGAGTACCTATCGTCGTTGGTTGCCACAGATGACATTCGAGATCGAGTCAGAGATGGGCAGAGGCAGGATGCCAAGCTAGAGCTGATATTCCGGGCCTTAGAAGCAGGAACTACAGGAGATTACACACTGAGGGATGGCCTAGTGTGCTTCATAGGACTGGTTTATATACCAGAGGGAGGCCAGGTCCGGGAAGATATCATGATGGAGGCTCACTGCAGTCGGTATTCGGTACACTCGGGAGTTACGAAGATGACTGCAGATCTAAAGAAGACCATGTATTGGCGAGGCTTGAAGAAGGATATCACCTACTTTATGACCCACTGAGAGGTATGCCAGTTGGTGAAGGCAGAGTGCAGGAACCCCGCAGGATTGTTGCAGCCACTCCCAGTGCCGGAGTGGAAGATCGATGATATCGCGATGGACTTCATACATGGGCTTCACAAATCGTGGATGGGAAACGATTCATCTGGGAGATCGTCGGCCGTCTAACGAAGGTAGCCAGATTTATCCCGATCAGAAAGGATGACTCGGTGGGTATACTGGTTCGGAAATTCGTGGAGCAGTTCATCCGTTATCATGGCGTACCCAAGATGATTGTATCAGATCGGGATGGACGATTTATGTTCAGGGATTGGAGATCGGTGTAGGCTTACTTTGGCACTCGGCTGACATTTAGCACCATTTTTCATCCCCAGAATGATGGGTAGATGGAACGCACCAATCAGACTTTGGAAGATCTGGTGCGAGTTCGCATATTGGATCGCGGTGAGCCTTGGGAGAAGCAGTTGCCTCTGATCGAGTTTTCATATAATAACAGCTACCAGTCCAGCATAGGGATGGATCCTTATGAGGCCCTATACGGACGGAGGTGTAGGACTCTACTGTCATGGATACATGATGAGGATCCGAAGTCTTTGGGTTCGGAGTTTGTTGAGGAGACTAAAGCTCAGGTGAGGTTGATACGGGACAGGATGTAAGAGGCACAGAGCCGACAGGCTAAGTATTACGACGCTCGGCATCATAAGGTGGAGTTTTTGGTGGGGGACCAAGTATTCTAGAATATCCGACCGATGCATGGGGTCTCACGGGTATGCGGTCGGAAGAAGATGCTCAGCCCACGATATATGGGGCCTTATAAGATCCTGGAGCGGATCAGTCCCTTGGCATACAGGCTAGAGCCAGCACCGGAGCTGGAGAGTCTGCACGACGTGTTCCATGTATCCTCTCTTAAGAGTGCTCCACTATGCCTGGAGCAGCATATTATAGCCACGGATGGGCTGGTAGCATCTGATTGGTCTGTTCACCTGGAACCGGTCCGGATTGGCGACAAGAGAATACGAATCTTGCACCGCAAGAAGGTTCCATTGGTCAAGGTCCTGTGGAGGAATAATGGGCGAGAGGAGCACACATCGGAGCCTTAGGACTTGATGCAACAGAGGTACCCGGAGCTTTTCAGTCAGGTATTACTCACAACCTTTTGGGATGTTACAATTTTCCTTTCATACTTGAAACCACGTAGGCCTAACTAGAATTTGGAGGATGAAATATTTTTGTTTATATAGTGGGATTTGTAACATCCCTCAAATAACTAGATCCACTAGGAGTGGTTTTGTCATGACTAGGTCATGACAACACCATAGGAAGCCCAAGAAAGCCAAATGAACCTAGGAATGTAGGTGAGATCATTATGGTCTGTAATTAGTAGATTCTTAAACCCTAGTCTAGGATGATCATGGGGCTTCACCAAGACTCCAAGACCCCACCATGATCTCACAAATCTATTGGAAGGTCCATTAGAGCCATAAGGGTCCATTGGCAATGACCCAGGGTCCCCAAGTTGACCTAGAACCACCCTAGGCCTAAATTCGGAAGGTGCACTAACTAAGGGCAGTGTGCCCCTAGTAAGCCCAGCCAATCCTACCAGGGTCTTCCTAGACCCAAAGTGGGGTCAATGGGTCACTTAGGACCCATGGAGGGCAGTCAAAGTGGTTAAGTTTGTAACGCCCTAAAACTCAAAAGAGCGACGGGGGACGTTTCAGGCCAGTTTTTGGTTCTGGCAGGAGGCACACGGTATGGGACACGGGCGTGTCCCAGGGCGTGTCAGGCTTGTGTTGACACTTAGACGGCGAAGTCGACATTTTGTTCTCGACATTATGTCGATACTGGTCACACGGCCTGCGACACGGGCGTGTCGCAGGGGGTGTCGACCCGTGACGACACTCAGCCCGCGAAGTCGACACTACGCTCGACGAAGTGTCGAGACATGGCACACGGCCTGCGACACGGGCGTGTCGCAGGGCGTGTCGACCCATGTCGATACTCGTCCCGGGGAGTCGTCGAGTTTAGCTCGACGAGGTGTCGAGAGAAGGCACACGGTCTAGGACACGGGCGTGTCCAAGGCCGTGTCGTCAGGTCGACGATCTTCGCTCGACGAAGTGTCGAGTGTCGAGACCGTGTACACGGCCTGGAGCCCAAGCATGTTGAGGTAGACACGGGCAAGGACACGGGCGTGTCCTAGAACCCGTATACTGCTCGGGTTGGTTTCGGGGAAAATCGAGGGGGGTACACGGCCGGCCACACGGCCGTGTCAGGTGGAACATGGGTGTGTCAGGTCGAACACGGGCGTGTTCGATGCCCGTGTGTTATTCCAGGCGAGTCGATCTTGACGGAGAATGAGGCACACGGCCCTGGACACGGGCGTGTGCCAGGCCGTGTGCGGTCTAGATTGGGCATTTCAGTCCCGAATCAAAGCCGTTCGTTTCTTTAATTGATGATCCAACGGCTGGGGGTTGTTCCTGAAGGGATATACCCGGGATTGGGCCTTAGAAACCCTCAGTTTTCATGAGTGGTTATCTTTCTAAAGCTTAGAGAGAGAGGAGAGCCAAGGAAGGAAGAAGGAGCTAGATCCGGCCATTGGAGGAGCTTTGAAGCTCCAAATCGCGAGCTGACTCCGGATCCACGGAGGCAAAGCTAGTGCGGTGCTTTTCATCCGCTTACTTTTCCATGGCACCAATGAAGACCGCAAGTGTAACGATTCTCTTCTTGAGCATGAGTAGCTCTCCTTCTTTGCATAGGAAGCCTGCTCTCGCGAGTTTGCGGTGAGTTGGAGGCGTTCCTTCGGGTAGATATGTGAAGTCCCCGTTGTTTAGAGTCCGTAAGCGAGAACAGACATAGGCATGTTGTGTGAAGCCTACCCGGACATGTTGGTCTGGATCGGTGATGTTGCATTGCATGAATGCCGGAGAAGACTCCGTGCGATTGGTTGTTTTTCGGGTTTTCTACACGGTAGATTGCAGCAGGGAGCCTTGGGGACTGACCCTAAGGTGCACCCGGAAAACTGGGCGGATGCGTGATATTGCCAACATGGAGGCCTGAGAGCCAACTTGAACATAACCGAGTTATGTGAAATTGTGTGACGAAAATGGTACTCGGGAGAAGTTTGACCTGCGCATATGGCTTAAATTGTCATTGCGACGTGAGCACGGGTTAGATGGAACCGTACCCACTTTTATGTCGTTCGGGTTAAAGAGATCTAAAGTTACGTGATACTTACCGTAGGCATAGATGAGAGTCTTCGCCGGTCTATGGCTTAAATTGTCGTGACCCATGCCGGGAAGACAAAATGCTCATAGGTTTGGCCGTCAAAGTGGAGGTGGTGAGTCCGTAATGTCTATGGCTTTAATTGACGTGACATCGACCGGTTCACCGAGAATGTGCCCTGAGAGCACGGGGTGTGTGGCCGTGCGAGCCAACGTCTGTGATGAAATGAAAATATTTTATTGCTAGCTTATGCTAATGAAATGCAGGGAAGGAGCATCGCCTTCCCGAGTTGGAGGCGGGATCGTTATAATTTGGTCAGCATTGCTGACCATTGCCTTGTTTTGCCACCGTGCGGTGGTTTGTTGCTTGCAGGTGCTGCTGGACCAAGCAGTCAATAGCGGGCTAAAGCCCAAGTTGCGAAGCCGTCCCTTGACGGCCTAATTAGCGTGTTTACTGCTTTATTCATGTATGACCGGCCTGCGTGCCGTGGTTTGTAAAACATGTAATATCAAGTGAACCATTTTGTAAGGCCTTAAGGCTTGTACTGGTGTATGTATAACATTCCTATTTGGTATTAGTGGACATTCATGCTTTAGAGCTGGGTTCTTTATTGCAACGTATTTAAACTGTTTCCGCTAGAATGCTCTGTGTAGGACATTATGATTGGTTGGATGGTTTCGAAGAGTAACCACCCGGTCTGTCTGTAGTATATGGCATCGGGCCCCGGCCGGACCTACTGCTATATGCTATGCGACGGATAGGGGGTGTTATAATTTGGTATCAGACTACTGGTTTTGGTCGGGCTTAAAATGAATTCGTGGACGAATTCTTTTTAAGGGGTGGTGAGCACATTGTGTGCGTCATCGTTATAACGGTAAAAGAACCCATGAATGTCCACTTAGGAATGAACATACACGTGTTTGAGGAACCTGTGTGTTCCTATAATTGTTGTTTGCAATTTTATTTGGTTGCTTAACGGTGTTTTGTACAACTATAGGTGACCAGAAGTGGTGTTAGGCCGTCAGAACGATGAGTTTCTGAGGCTAGAAGTGCACCAGATGTTGCTCCTGCAAAACCTCTATCGGCTGAGAACATACGCTTGGTGACCGAAGCAGTGTTGGCCATGATAAGTGCGCAGCCTGCAAGGCAAACGCAGCAGCCCGCTCCTGCAATGGAGCAGGTACCGCTGCAAGAGGCTGAGCCGAGGAGAGTGGAACAAGTGGTAGTGGAATCGTTGGTGCCAAGGAGGGCAACCGAGAGGCAGCTTAAGCATGTAGTGAGCTTTAACCCTCCGGTATTCTCGGGGTTGGGAACCCCATCTCAAGCTGAAGATTGGCTCTCCAGGGTGAAGAGAGTCATGACTGTAACTGAGACAGAGGAGTGGCAAATGACCACCATTGTTACGTTCCTTCTGGATGGTGAAGCGAGAATGTGGTGGGATGGATTGGAGCTGCACCTGTTGAGAGGTAGGCAACTTGTTGATGTCTCGATGGAAGAGTTCTCGAGATTGTTCTTGGGTAGATACCTCCCTTCGACGCAGAGGATAGCGTTGGAGAATGAGTTTCTGAAGTTGGTTAAGGGTGAGAAGAGCGTGGATGAATATCTCCACGAGTTTACTCGTTTGAGTCGTTATGCTAGCTCCCCTATTATGGACGAGGAGTGCAAGACTAATCGCTTCTATGAAGGGTTGAAAGATGAGTTGAGGTTACTACTCTCGGGGACAATGACGCAGGATTTCTTAACCTTGGTCAACACTGCCCGGTCCTTGGAGAAGGACATGAAGAATGTACAAGCAAAGAAAAGCTTGGGCGACAAGAAATCTGAATTCAAAGTGCCGACTACTTCAAAGTCCGACTATCGGAGGTCTTTCAAGAAGCATAGGACTTCGGGTCCACCTCCTTCTGGTGCTTCTGGGGCGACTACGAGTCGGACTCGGGCGCGTGTTTTACTTGTGGAATGCCGGGGCACTTTGCCCGCGATTGTTGGAGCGGACGCCCCAAGTGCGAAAGGAAGTCGGGAGCTACTTATGAAGAGAAGGGCAAGGCAGTGGAGTCGACCGCGTCCCACTATGCTCCGGCCCAACCAAGGGTGTATAATCTTGGCCAACAGGAGGCCATCAAACAGGCTGATGTGGTGACAGGTACGGTTTAATTTATAGCAAGTCAATTCCTTTAAATACTTGTTATGCATATGTTACCTTACCACTACTTGTTTAGGATTTGTTTTGATTTCTGAAAATCCGGCTAGAGCACTCTTCGATACGGGAGCTTCACACTCCTTCTTGTCCGAGGGATTTATATCACGCATCGGAGACCCTTCTTAGATGGCGAAGGATAAGTTGTACGTGTTGTTTCCTAATGGGTGTTCGATGCGAGCGGATAGGATCTGCGATGTTACGATTCGTATTGAGAATCAGGAATTCGGTCTGCAAGCGTCGTTACTTTCGTTGGTGGAGTTCGACGTCATATTTGGCATGGAATGGCTCTCGGAGCAGCAAGCCTATATCGATTGCGGTCGGAAGGAAGTCAAGTTGGGAGCTAGTCGTGAGACGTCTTTTACGGGCTTAAAGGGGTCGATCAAGACGTTGATGTCTGCTCTTCAGGTGGTGAAGGCGGTTCGTGCCGGTGCAAAACTGTTCTTTACACTAGTGGAGGCTGCGAAGCCAAAGCCTGCGTTGGATTAAATTTCAGTGGTATCGGAATACCCTGATATGTTCCCCGCAGATCTTACTGGAGCCCCGCCTCAGCGGGAGATAGATTTTATGATTGAGCTAGTGCCAGGTGCAAAGCCTGTGTCACGATCTCCTTATCGGCTAGCGCCTAAGGAAATGGCGGAGCTGAAAGTTCAACTGCAAGAGTTGTTGGAGCAAGGGTATGTGCGCCCGAGTTCTTCTCCTTGGAGCGCGCCGGTCCTCTTCGTTAAGAAGAAGGACGGAATTCTGAGGCTATGAATTGATTATCGGGAGCTCAACAAGCTGTCGGAGAAGAACAAGTACCCGATCCACCGGATCGATGATCTTTTTCATCAGTTGGTCAGGTCGACGGTGTACTCGAAGTTGGATCTCAAAGCTGGGTACTATCAGCTGTGAATAAGGGAGAGTGCTATCCCGAAGACAGTGTTTAGTACGAGATATGGGAATTATGAGTTTACGGTCATGCCGTTTGGGCTGACTAATGCGCCGTCAGTGTTCATGGATTTGATGAACAGGACTTTCAGGGAGTACTTGGACCATTTTGTGATCATCTTCATCGATGATATTTTGGTGTACTCGCAAAGTGAGGAAGATCACTTCAAGCATCTTCATTTGGTTTTGGATACGCTAAGGAGAAATCAACTGTATGCCAAGTTCTTGAAGTGCGAGTTTTGGTTGTCCTCAGTGGCGTTCCTCGGTCATATAGTGAGTGGAGAGGTTATTGCTGTGGATCCGACGAATATTGTTGCGATACGGGAGTGGCCTGAGCTTGCTACGGTAGCGGAAGTCCGGAGCTTTCTAGGGCTTGCCGGCTATTATAGGCGCTTCGTAGAGAACTTCTCGCGGATAGCGTTACCTCTCACTACTTTGACGTGGAAGGAGCATAAGTTCGTTTGGACGTCAGAGTGCACGCGAGCTTTTGAGGAGTTGAAGTGTCGGTTGACCACGGCGCATGTGCTGAGTTCGCCATGTGGGACCGGAGGCTATGAGATTTACAGTGATGCTTCGGGCAGCAGTTTGGGTTGCATACTACTGCAACACGGAAGTGTAATAGCTTATGGCTCGAGACAGCTGAAAGTTCATGAAAGGAACTATCCAGTCCATGACTTGGAGTTAGCGGCCGTGATTTTTGCCTTGAAGCTGTGGAGACACTATTTGTACGGTGTGAAGATTGATATCTACACCGATCACAAGAGCCTGAAATATCTGATTGATCAAAAGGATCTGAATATGCGGCAGCGTAGATGGATGGAGTTCCTGGGGGACTATACATTAAAGATCCACAACGTGCCTGGTAAAGGGAATGCGGTTGCGGATGCATTGAGTTGCCGAGCCCCAGCTCAAGCTAATTGGCTATCAGTGCATAATGAGCGGTTGGTGTGGGAGTTGGAGGCGTTGGAGATTATTTGTGTGGATAGGCAGTCAAGTGCTGAATCAGTTCTGAATTGTACTGAAGTCCAATATGACCTGGCTGATCGTATTCGGCAGCCTTTGGATATGGATGCTCATATGAAGTAGTTCATGGTAGAGGCTCTAGATGGGTCAAATTCCCAATTCGTTGTGGAGGACAGATTGCTTTGGAAAGACGGTCGTCTGTGCGTCCCATGTGTGGGTAATTTGCGTGTGGAATTGTTGTACGTGGCACACCATACTAAGTACTCAATTCACCCTGGGAGCACGAAGATGTACCGCGATGTGAAGAAACTGTTTTGGTGGCCGGGTTTGAAGAAGGATGTGGCGCTCTACGTAGCGAAGTGCCAAACTTGCGCCTTGGTGAAGGCGGAGTGCCAAAAGCCGGAAGGATTTCTTAAGTCCTTGCCTATTCCGGAGTGGAAATTCGACGACATCTCTATGGACGTTGTGCACGGTTTGCCAAGGTCGCAAAAGGGGAACGACACCATTTGGGTGGTTGTTGATCGGCTAACGAAGGTGTCGCATTTTATTCCGCATAGGAAGGATGATCCGGTGGATAAGTTGGCAAAACTGTATGTGGATAACATAGTACTGCTTCACGGTGTGCCCCGCAGCATCGTAAGTGACCGAGATGGGCGGTTCACGTCCAATGATTGGAGGCTTGTGCAGCAAATGTTGGGAACAAAGTTGAAATTCAGCACAGCCTTCCATCCACAAACGGATGGGCAGACCGAGAGGGTCAATAGAACTATGGAAGACATGCTCCGCATGTGTGTATTGGACTTTGGAAAGCAATGGGAAGACCACCTTTATTTGGGGGAGTTCGCATACAACAACAACTACCAAGCGAGTATTCAAATGTCGCCCTTCGAGGCCCTATATGGTAGAAATTGTCGCACGTCATTGTCTTGGTTAGAAACGGGTGAGTCAAAGTTGTATAAGCGATTGGAAGTGGAGGATGCTACTTCTTTGGTGAGAACCATTCGGGAGAGGTTGCTTATCGCTCAGGACCGGCAGGCGATGTACTATAATGCCAAGTACAGGAACGTGGAGTTCGCTGTGGGCGACTATGTGTACTTAAAGATCAAGTCGTTCAAGGGTGTCTCGTGGGTGCGGCGATTGAAAAAGCTAAGCCCGAGGTACCTTGTGCCGTTTGAGTTTCTGGAGCGAGTTGGTGAAGCGGCCTATCGGTTGAAGCTTTCAGTGGAGCTTGGTGAATCACATGATGTATTCCATATTTCGGTGCTTCGGAAGGCTGTGCAAGAGCCAACGCAAGTGATCACGGTTGATCAAGTGTCGGTGGATATTGGGCTGACGACAAAGGTCAAGCCCGTGCGGATTGAGGACTCGGAGGTCAAGCGGCTACGCAATAAAGAGATCAGGATGGTCAAGGTCTGGTGGGACAATTGCGGTCGTGAGGAGCTCTCTTGGGAGCGAGAGCAGACTATGCTTGACGAGTATCCGGAGTTGTTCCGCTCAGGTACAGATTTTGGTTTTGTACATGTCTTTCCTTTATATAATTTCGTGGACGAAATTCTTTTAAGAGGGGGAGAGTTGTAACCTCCCGAAACTCAAAAGAGCGACGGGGGACGTTTTGGGCCAGTTTTTGGTTCTGGCAGGAGGCACACGGCCTGGGACACGGGCGTGTCCCAGCGCATGTCAGGCTTGTGTTGACACTTAGCTGGCGAAGTTGACATTTTGTTCTCGACATTGTGTCGAGACTGGGCACACAGCCTGCGACACGGGCGTGTCGCAGGGAGTGTCGACCCGTGTCGACACTCAGCCCGCGAAGTCGACACTGCGCTCGATGAAGTGTCGAGACATGGCATACGGCCTGTGACACGGGCGTGTCGCAGGGCGTGTCGACCCGTGTCGACACTCGTCCCGGGGAGTCGTCGAGTTTAGCTCGACGAGGTGTCGAGAGAAGGCACACGGCCTAGGACACGGGCGTGTCCAAGGCCGTGTCATCAGGTCGACGATCTTCGCTCGACGAAGTGTCGAGTGTCGAGACCGTGTACACGGCCTGGAGCCCAGGCGTGTTGAGGTAGACACGGGCAAGGACACGGGCGTGTCCTAGAACCTGTGCAGTGCTCGGGTTGGTTTCGGGGAAAATCAACGGGGGTACACGGCTAGCCACACTGCCGTGTCAGGTGGAACACGGGCGTGTCAGGTCGAACACGGGCGTGTTCGATGCCCGTGTGTTGTTCCAGGCGAGTCGATTTTTACGGCGAATGAGGCACACGGCCCTGGACACGGGCGTGTGCTAGGCCGTGTGCGGTCCAGATTGGGCATTTTAGTCCTGAATCAAAGCCTTTCGTTTCTTTAATTGATGATCCAACGGCTGGGGGTTGTTCCTGAAGGGATATACCCGGGATTGTGCCTTAGAAACCCTCAGTTTTCATGAGTGGTTATCTTTCTAAAGCTTAGAGAGAGAGGAGAGCCAAGGAAGGAAGAAGGAGCTAGATCCGGCCATTGGAGGAGCTTCGAAGCTCCAAATCGCGAGCCGACTGCGGATCCACGGAGGCAAAGCTAGTGCGGTGCTTTTCATCCGCTTACTTTTCCATGGCACCAAAGAAGAACGCAAGGGTAACGATTCTCTTCTTGAGCATGAGTAGCTCTCCTTCTTTGCATAGGAAGCCCGCTCTCGCGAGTTTGCGGTGAGTTGGAGGCGTTTCTTCGGGTAGAGATGTGAAGTCCCCGTTGTTTAGAGTCCGTAAGCGAGAACGGACATAGGCATGTTGTGTGAAGCCTACCCGGACATGTTGGTCTGGATCGGTGATGTTGCATTGCATGAATGCCGGAGAAGACTCCGTGCGATTGGTTGTTTTTCGGGTTTTCTACACGGTAGATTGCAGCTGGGAGCCTTGGGGACTAACCCTAAGGTGCACCCGGAAAACTGGGCGGATGCGTGATCTTGCCAACATGGAGGCCTGAGTGTCAACTTGAACATAACCGAGTTATGTGAAATTGTGTGACGAAAATGGGACTCGGGAGAAGTTTGACCTGCGCATATGTCTTAAATTGTCGTTGCGACGTGAGCACGAGTTAGATGGAACCGTACCCACTTCTATGTCGTTCGGGTTAAAGAGACCTAAAGTTACGTGGCACTTGCCATTGGAATATATGAGAGTCTTCGGCGGCCTATGGCTTAAATTGTCGTGACCCATGCTGGGAAGACAAAATGCTCATAGGTTTGGCCGTCAAAGTGGCGGTGGTGAGTCCGGAATGTCTATGGCTTTAATTGACGTGACATCGACCGGTTCACCGAGAATGTGCCCTGAGAGCACTGGGCGTGTGGCCGTGCGATCCAACGTCTGTGATGAAATGAAAATATTTTATTGCTCGCTTATGCTAATGAAATGCAGGGAAGGAGCATCGCCGCCCCGAGTTGGGGGCGGGATCGTTATAATTTGGTCAGCATTGCTGACTGTTGCCTTGTTTTGCCACCGTGCGGTGGTTTGTTGCTTGCAGGTGCTGCTTGACCAAGCGGTCAATAGCGGGCTAAAGCCCAAGTTGCGAAGCCGGCCCTTGGAGGCCTAATTGGCGTGTTTACTGCTTTATTCATGTATGACCGGCCTGCGTGCCGTGGTTTGTAAAACATGTAATATCAAGTGAACCATTTTGTAAGGCCTTAAGGCTTGTACTGGTGTATGTATAACATTCCTATTTGGTATTAGTGGACATTCATGCTTTAGTGTTGGGTTCTTTATTGCAACGTATTTAAACTGTTTCTACTAGAATGCTCTGTGTAGGATGTTATGATTGGTTGGATGGTTTCCATGAGTAACCACCCGGTCTGTCTGTAGTATATGGCGTCGGGCCTCGGCCAGACCTACTGCTATATGCTATGCGACGGATAGGGGGTGTTACAAAGTTGACCAAAGTCAACTCTAACCCTAAATGGGTCAAACTGACCTAAATAGGGTCAACTGACCTTCCCTTAGCTAAGTGAATCCCACTCATGTCCTCCTAACCCTAGAGTGCGGTCAATGAGTCACCTCGGACCCATTGGGGTCAACTCTTGAGCCTGAGTTGACCCAAGTCCGCCCTAGCCCTAAATTGGTCAAAGTGCCCTAACTAAGGGGAAAGTGTCCTTCAGAGTGCAATTTAACCAAAGCCAAGTACTCCTAGACCTTAGGGGAGTCACATGGGTCACCAAAGACCCATTGGGTGTCAACCCAAGTGGCTAATATGACCAACATCAACTCTTGGGTCAAAGTGGTCAAACTAGCCTAAAAGGATACCTCAAGCCCAATACAAGTGGGCTAGGCCCTGACAAGTGTAGCTGGTCTAGAAGGTGGTGAGACACATTTTGGGCCGCCCAAATTCAGAGTTGGTGACTAGGAGAGAGGGGGTTAGTCAAAATTGGAGGAGAGAGAAGGTAAGAGCTTAATGACCACCATGGCCATGGAGGCTCCATAACTCCTCCTTTTGATGGGGCTTTAACTCCTTCTAGGCAGGGGAGGAGTTTTTAGGAGGTGGCCGACCAGTGGGGAGGCTCAACCCATCAATTTGGGTGAAACCGAAAAACTAGGTTTAAAGTCATTAATGGTGTTTTGATGAATTACGAAGTTACAAGCCTCCTCTCCGCAATTCCTTCTTTAAGAACCTTCACCAGGGTCAGTGCATGCGTTTCCCCTGATCACATCTCGATTCCCTTGCTGTTGGTGTAGACGTTGTAAAGCAGCCCAAGCTTGGTGGCCGACAATGGCAAGGAGGCACAACACCCATTCTCAGGCTGCAATTCAGGTCCTCCCCTACTCCTTCATCCACAGGTAGATCTTAGGACTCATTAGGAATAAGGATCGGGCTCAACTGAGCCCGATCGGGAGAAGTTTTCTCCAGATTTTTCCACAAAATTTAAACTATCGGGTTCGCCGGAATAGGCCCCTCTGGTGGCTGTGCCACCGCATGGCGACAGCCACCACCTCGACGGAGGTGGTGGTGGCAGTGGCTGGCCAGAGAGGTGGATGGGTGGCCGGCGGCAGCGGCTTGAAGATGACCCAGGAAGAATCAATCCTAGCCATTGGCACGCTGGGGACGACGACCAGATGCCGTCGGTTATTACGTCAAGATTCGTGCTATTATAAAATAAATTATAGGTTATATTTTTTGTTTATTTCATTTCGGTCACACTTTTATTTTTTAATGTTTTTAATTATTAAAAATACCTAGATGCTGACTCAGAGAAAATCATCAACATATAATTTGTAGCCCTAGGAGTGACTTTAATTTAAAATTAGTTTGAGCCAATTTGGATGACTGGTTTCATCAGGGCACTCATTTTGGTGGTGTCTATACCTAGAGCTAGGCATAGATTAAAATTGGTGCTCACACTTTATCTCTTGTCCAAATGACTTGAAATTTGGACAAGGAGTCATTCTAGTCTATACCTAGTCCTGCCAAAAAATGGGACTTTTTGGGAATGATTTTTCTATAGTTTTTGAAATTATTTAATTTCTCTATGGTAAATTAATTAAGGGACCAAATGACCTCCAAACTCACCCAAAATTTTGTGAGTGGTCCTTGGGTCATCATAAGGCTCTGGTTAAAATTTCATCTCATTTGGAGATCATTTGGATTGAATTCTTGCAAACCCTAGCCTTGCCACAATAAGGGAATTTAGGTCAAAAGTACACTTTGAGTTTTGGGAGGCCAAACCACCTCAACAGAGGTTGTAAATTGGGCCACTGACTTGGAATGACTTTTAACACCCTCGCATGGAAGATGGGTAGGTTGGGGTAGGTTTGCCCTAGGTACCATGACCAATCCCTAAGGATGGTCTTTGGTGTCTTGTGAAGGGCATGTGGTGAAATGACATTGTATGGACTTGAAATTTGGTAGGGAGGGTACTAGGATAGCTAAAGCCCTCTGCTAAAAATCTTAAGGGATTTTGAAATAGGTAGGCCCCTCAAAACCCTAACCCTAGTTTATGCACAAACCTTGTAGTGATAGACTAGTGCATTAAAACTCATTGAATAGTGGTGAAATTTGGATATTGTGACCTCTGGAAATTTAATTGGGAATTTGGAGCATTAACCATAGTACTTCCTTTGTTATGAATGAATTAGCCCCACTTAATTATTTGGATATTGTGACCTCACATTCAATTGGAAAGTCATGAAAATTAGGCAGAGGGAGTTTTAGACCTTTTTGCTCAAATTTGAATTTTAGTAGAATTTTTAAATACATATTTACTGTACCTACTTCACAAGCTCATAAATTTGGGAACTTGTAAAATAATTCTTTCAGAGCTCATTTCTTGTTTAAAAATTATAAAACTTGTCCTAGTGTGTTTATTGATCATTATGCACATGGTTGCATTTTCTCAGAATTTTTGAAAGTATTCTTACTGTACTTGTCTCTTAAAAATGAATAATGAAGTTTATATTTAAAATTAGAATTAGAGGCCTAAACCTTGCTGAAAATTGGGAGACTTTGGATTCTTTGTTAAATAGTCATATTGTATTTATCATAAATTTTGTGGAGCATTTGCATGTCAGAAATTGGTACTTTATGTTCAAACTTGGGTTCTTGGATTATTAGAAAAATTAAATAAATTATCAGATAAATTAGTAAAATTATGAATTTCTGGATTTAGGCTAAACATGTCATGATAGCCCTCCAATAATTATTATAGGGAAACCAGATGAATATTTAGAGTACTTCCCATTTTATACATCATATAGCTTAGGATGATCCGCGTTTAGTAAAACTGCAGAAATTATGATATGGCGCAAAGTGCACACAGAGGGTTGGGATGTTGGTGTGTTGGTCTGGTGAGTGAAATGAGATTATCGTCGGGAGTCGTGATGGGGAGTGAGAAGTTTGGCTAGGGTTAAGTGGTGTTCGGGGTCGACGAAACATCCTCTTCCCCGTAGGAGAGAAAGTGACAGATACATTAGGGTTAGATCCAGTACAACATTAAGGGATTGGGAGTTGGGTAGCAATAATTATAGTAAGTGCCTTGTGAAAGGGAACGATGGCCTTCAGCTACCATCATAGTTCCTAGTGCCCTAGATAGCCCATCACGGGGAATACCTTGGGCAGTCCTGGGCTAACCTAAACTGTAGGTAAAACTGAATTGCAAGAGTTACTAGCATAACTAGGGTTTCACTTTCACTCACCACGATGACCAGGATGTTAGGTGGGCTCACTCGGGCTGTGGACTCGGTGGATTCAGTGATTGTCAGGTTAGCCGACGAGCTTTGGCTCGGTTGAAGTTTATGACGGACAGGATAGCCCGGGGAGCTTTGGCTCGGTGGATATATGTGACGGACAAGTTGATCCAGGGAGCTGTAGCTCAGTGGTGATACAACAAGATTGCATGTGCATAAAGTATAAGGTGGTGGCTCTTCGATATTGGAGGGTCGATGCACCGATGCCAATACGTTGACTCGGCAAGTGTGGTTTAACACTTGGCCAAATAAAGTCCGGTGCGCCAGCCGACAAGAGTACGCAGGAGCTCCTCTTAGTGCACCGGCATTGAGGCGTATGATAGGTCTGACTGGTAGTGCAATTACCAGTTTAGAGGTCGGCGAGGCCCAACCCACCGCTTCTGTTTGCCACTACAAAGGTATCGTGGGAGGTTCGGCTCCAGAAAGGGGGAACTAAAGGTCTGTGTGCACAGAGTCAAGTGGTTGAGTTGCACATGCATGTTCACTTCATGGCATAATTGTATTTCATAGCATAATCATTGCATATAACCCTGACACCTATTGTATAAATGGTATATGATGCTTTATACAATAGTCCCTGCAAAACGACCCCTTGGTTTATAAGTTCGCGCGAGCATGCTTATAAGTTAAGGTTTTTATTCAGTAAATATATATGTATGCTTGTTAGAAAACCGACACCCTATCGTATAAATTGTTATGAGAATTTTTATACGATAGGAGCCCTGCAAAAGATCCCTTGTCTTATGTCTTTTCATATAAGTTGAGGTTACTTTTTTCTTGTTCAGTCTTTCTTATCTTCATTCTGTCTTATAGACTATAGAACTGCTAGATTAGTTCCGCCATCTTCTACTTATAATTGTTATTCTCCACTCTCATGTACTCTCCTTTCCTTCTCCCCGCTTGGTGCCTAGGAGCCATGGTGGAAGGGGCGGGGGATGATAGGACTTAGTCTTTTAGACTAACGGTTTTTGAACTACATCATTTTAGGGGACCGTGGGGCCAAGCATGGAGGAGTAGCCCCGGAGGTCGGCACGCTTGGAGATGGGGCAGTCTAATATCGGAGTTAGACAACATGGACTGTGAGTCCTGATCGCTAGTAGTTATATTTATTTTGCTTCCGCGATGAGAGTTATGTAGTGAGGACTTGATGTACTGGGCATGAGCCCACGATTCAATACTTTTCTTATTATTTCTGTTGACACTCCCTTCGTGGAGATTATTTATTATATATGTGATTTTTGTGGACTTGCCTTTTATTACTTTGCTATGGTTGTGATCGATTTGGCTGTTAGGATCGACATTTTGTAGTGATGACCTACTTGGGCGTGAAGGTGTCACCGTAAAGCATCGGTTCTGGGCCTAAGACCTCGGTGTTTTAAAAAAAGGGGTCTTACAGAAGGAGGGTGGAAAAGAGAGGAGAAGAAATTTTCGTACAACAGGAAGAGAACTGAAAGAAGCCTAGTAGCCAAGAAGGGCAAGACTCTCAGCGACACTGACTCATCTGAGTCATGTGAAGAAGAGGAATCCTACTTTGGGCTAATGGCACAAACAATTAAGGAAGAAGAACCCCAGTACACTGGGAAGGTAAACTCTCATACTCCTCTCTCTAAATCAGATGCTTCTGACCATGATCATGAGGACTGCTCTTCTAAAGATGAGTCGAAACTCATGACTCAATATAAAGAGTTAATCATAGCTAACGACAAATGTCAAAAAGTTGTGAAAACTCAGGCTATGGATATTAAATCTCTCAAGGTTGAAGAGGGCACTCTAAGATAGGAAGTCGCTAAGATGGACTCACTCTGAGAGAATTTCAATGCAGCAATTGAATAATATAATAAAGCTCTTGAGCACCTAGATCTGAAGGAGAAAATCATTAAAGAATTGGAAGAACTACTTGCAGATGAAAAAAAACTTGTTGAAAGTTTCTCCAAGCCCAAGGCTGTCCTTCTTTTTGTTGCTGAATTCTCAGCTCAGGCCAAAAGTGTTGGCTTAGGACATATGGATGCTCCAATTAATCTTCTAGGATAAATAAGGCTCAACTGAAGATTAAGGCTGCCAAGAAAACTTTGGCCAAGGAAAAGGGGAAAGCTCCTCAAGATCAGACTTCATTCAAAAAGGTTGTCTTTCCAACTAATGAGTCTGATCTTGATTCCTCCTATGATCACTTTGCTAGGCCTACTTATGTAGATCCCAAGTCTCGGTACCAAGCATGGACCCGTCCCCAGAACTTTGGCGAAAGTGTCTTCAAGGCACCTTATGAGGAGATCACTCTTCAGATCTATTGTCCTTATAGTCATGGTCACAACATCAAGAAACCACCAAAAGTAATGCCCGTTGTGGAAAAGCCTCTTAGGGAGAATAAGTCATATGAGTTCCATCACCATGAAGCTTCTACCTCCAATTCTGCTGCCCCTGCTAGACAATACCCTCAAAAGGTCAAGCAGGAGAAATTTTGGTAAAGATACAACAGGTTTGAATGTTGGTGCTGCGGGAAAGTTGGTCACTTTGATATAGATTGCTGGTTTAACTCCAAAAATTATGTAACTCCTCAAGTTGATAATCTGAGAAAGACCACTCACAATGTTAACTCACGTTGGGGGAGTATGCTAACTAGAGACCAAGGACCAAAACGAGTTTAGGTTCCTAAGGATAACTGATTTGTGAATGCAGGTATGTCCAAATGCCACCAAAAATCCTATATGGTACTTAAACAGTTGATGCTCTCGGCATATAACTGGGACTAGAAGCCTACTCCAGAATTATTCTCCTGTCATGAATGGGCCAAAGGTCATCTTTGGAGGTTCTAACAGAGGAATTCTAAAGGCTACGATAAGATTACCAATGGTAGTGTATCCTTCACAGATGTGGCATATGTTGAAGGATTGGAAGATAATCTTATAAGAATAAGTCAGCTCTGCGATAAAGGATACATAGTAGAATTTCATGCAGACAATTGCTTGATAAAATCGGTAGATAATTTGGAAATGATTCTATCAGGCACTCGTAGTAGAAATATATTGTGTTTGAATTTTATTTGCAAAGACTCTTCTACGCCAGTGTGCTTTTTGGCTAAAGATAGTGCGCCACTTGGTTACCAATGACCCAAGAGATTAGCTGTAACGACGCGAAAATCATAATCGAACCGGTCGCGTCCTAAGGAATTTTTGGTGCCTTAATAGGGGTACACGGCCTGGGACACGAGCGTGTCCAAGGCCGTGTCTTTCTCTGTGTTGGCCGGCTATGTCCTGAATAGGACACGGTAGGAAATACGGCAGCGAAACGGGCGTGTGCATGCCCGTGTCACCACCCGTGTTCCCAAGAGATGTGACGGTTGGTGTGGCGGTTATCTGTGACACGCCCTTGGTCACGGGCGTGTCAGGACACGACACGAGTTTGTTAGGACACGACACGGGCGTGTCAGGTGGAGACACGACCATGTCTTGACCCATGTACTTTTCTGTGCTCGACGATCGTGCATGGATCAGTGTACAAACCCTGGGACACAGCCGTGTGCAAAGTCGTGTTCGGCCCAGGATTAAGGAATTTTTGGTGGATCTGAGCCGTTCGTTTTCTTTAAAAAAGATCTGACGGCCCAGGTGTGTTCCTACTTTGTTAAGGCCGGGAACTGAGGATTAATTCCTCATTTTTCCTTAAGCTTTCTCTTTCTAAGGAGTTGGAGAAAGGAGAGAGCAAGGAGGAAGGAAGAGGAGGATTCTGGTCGCCGGCGGAGCATCAGAGCACCGAATCAAGAACCGAGACCGGATCTGCTGAGGAAATTCCCTTGCAAAGCTTTCCATCCGGATAGATTCCCATGACGCAAAAGCGAACTACAAGGGTAACGATTCTCTACTTGAGTATGTGAAGCTCTCCTTCTTTTGCATAAGGAAACTCACTCCCGTGAGTGTGCAGTTAGTGTGCAGTATTCCTTGGGGTTGACGTGAATAGTCCCCCTTGTATTGCATATAGGGTTCGGAATCGAAGTACAGACATAGGCACTGTGTGTGAAGCCTACCCGGACGTATTGGTCTGGATGGGTGATGTTGCATATTGTATGGTTTGCCAGAGAAGACTCTGTGCTATGTGTTTTTGGGTTTCTACATGGTAGATTACAGCAGGGATCCATGGGGATTAACTCCAAGGCACACCCGTAAAACTGAGAAGAAACATAGTTCTGCTAACTTGGCGGCCAAGGTGCCAGCCTTGAACATAACTGGGTTATGTGATGTTTGGAAATCTTTTGGGATCCGAGAGAAGCTTGGCCCGTACATACGTGTTAAAGTGACTATGCGGAGTGAGCAACGTGCAAGTGGAATCATACCTGGTCTATGTTGTTCGGTGCGAGAGACCCAAAAGAGGGACTGGCCGTTGGCATAGTCGGGAATCTTAGACAGTGGTCAGAAAGACTAGAATGCTCACTATATTACCATCCCGGGGATGGTGGTGAAGCCGCGGAATTGACCGGATTCACCGATAATGTAACCTGAGTGCACGGGGTGTTTTGTTGCACGAGCCTACACCTGTGGCAAAGTATGTTTGTACTTTATTATTTAGCTGGGCTAATAAAAAGCAGTGAAGTAGTACCGTCGTCCCTAGTAAGGAGTGAGGTCATTATAATTTGGTCGGCTTTGGCCGACCGTTACTTTGTTTGCCACCGTGCGGTGGAATGTTTCTTGCAGGTGCTGTGGAGCCAAGTACCAAATAGCGGGCTGAAGCCCATGTTGCTGAGCTGGCCCTCGAAGGCCAAAGCGAATTTTTGTTTTTATTTTTGTCATGTGTGGCTGGCCTGCGAGCCGATGTATGTAAATCATTAATTTGTTCAGTAAACTCTTGTAAGGCCATAAGGTCATGTACTTTCAGTGTATTTGTTATTTCATTCCTATGGTAGTATGTGGATATTCATGATAGTTGTTATTCAATTATGGGTTCTTTCCAGTTGTTTAAAAGCTTTCGTGAGAATGATCTATGTTATGGCGAGTAGTTATAGTTGGATTTTTGATATTCTTATATAACCCTTCCGACTGTACGTGGTATATGGTGTCGGGTTCCAGCTGGACCTTCTGTTATATGCCATTTGACAGATGGGGTTGTTAAAATTTGGTATCAGAGCCCAAGTGTCGGTCTTCTTTTTTTGAATTCGTAGGCGAATTTTTTTAAAGGGGTGGTGAGCACATGTATGTGCGTCATCGTTATAATATAAAAGAACTCATGAATGTCCACTTAGGAATGAAAAATACACTTGTTTTAAGGAACCTGAGTGTTCTTATGATTGCTTTTAGCAATCTGTTTGTCGCCTAATCAAGGGTTTATGCTATTATAGGCAGCTAGGAGCGGTGCTGGTCAATCGGAATGTCCGCGATCGTCGGAAAGTAGTGCACCAAATGACGTGCCTACAACACCTCCTTCAGCAGAAACCATCAGATTGGTGGCTGAAGCAGTTTTTACTATGATTAAATGCCCAACCTGCAGGGCAAATGCACCACCCACCAACTGTTAATGAGCAAAAACCGATTAGGATGGCAGAGCCGGGAGTGGTAGAATGCGTGGCAGTTGATCAAGTAGCACAAAGGAGGGCTATGGAGAAGCAGCTCAAGCATGTAATGAGCTTTAATCCTCCGATGTTTGACGGGATTGGAATGCCAACTCAAGCTGAGGATTGGCTCTCTACGATAAAGAGAGTCTTGATGGCCGTGTTAACTGAGGAGTGGTAGATGACCACCATAGCGACCTTCCTATTGGCTGGTGAGGCGAGGCTATGGTGGGACGAGTTGGAGGTTCACCTCTTAGTGCGAAGGCAACTTGCAGATGTGCCTATGGAGGAATTCTCAAGGTTGTTCTTTGCCTGAAATCTATCCTCTGCTCAGAAGCTTGAGATGGAGAATTAGTACCTTAGTTTGACTCGGGGAGACAGAAGCATGGATGAGTATCTCCACGAGTTTACGCGGCTGGGTCGTTATGCTGGTGCTACATTTACTGAGGAGGAGCAGAAGACCAACCGATTTTATGAGGGTCAACGTGGCGACCTACAGCTACTCCTTGCTGGGCGTAAGACACAGGGCTTCCTAGCCTTGGTCAATTCGGCCCGGTCATTGGAAAAGGTCGTGAAGAAAGTGCAAGAGAAGAAGTACCTAGGGGAAAAGAAGTCAAAGTTCAAAGTGTCGAGTACAAAGTCGGGTTTCTACAGATGGAACAAGAAGCCGAAGACTTCGAGCTAGGTCCCTTCATCTGGTGCGATGGGGGCAACCACAAGTTGAGTCCTAGGAGCTTGCTACAACTGTGGATAGAAGGGGCATTTTGCTCGTGAATGTTGGAGCAGACATGCAAAGAATATTTTCAGTAGTTGTTTCATTAATTTATGAAAGAGGATTATTGTTCGAAATTAAAATTAGAGTTCATTATTCACTCGAAAGTTTGGAAACTTGGTCAGGAGTGTTTTTAGGGCATATTGTTCATGTTTGAATTTTCTTATAATTTTTGGAAGCCTATTTGCAACACTTGTTTCTTTAATTATTAACTATGTGTTTATATTTCAAATTTTGGATCAGAGGCCTAAACCTTCCAAAAAACTTGGTAGACTTGAATTTACTATCAATTAGCTACCTAGTATTTATCATAATTTTGTGGAACATTGTGCATGAGTGTAAAGGCCACTTCATATTCAAAACTAGGGCATTTGGATTTTTGGGAAAATAAATAAAATATCAGGTAAATTAGGAAAATTTCCCAGTTTCTAGATTTAGGCTATAAATGACATGATAGACCTCCATTAATTATCTTAGGGTGTTCGGCTATGAATTTAGTGTATCTACTATCATGTACATCATATAGCACAATGTGGTCTGCATAAAGTAAATCGACAAAAGATATGATAGTAATTGATTTGAGCATAAGGATTTGGGTTAGTGGCTTGCTGGCCTAGGTGAAGTGAAATGGAGTATATCAATGGAAGTTGGGATGAGTAGTTTGTTGTGCTGTCTAAGATTAGGTGGTGCTCGGGATCGACAAAAGATCATCTTTCCTGTGGAGGGAGAGAGAAGGTAAAAACACACTAGGTTTAGATCCAGTGTAATATTAAAGCGATTAGGAGTCTGGTATTAACCAATAATAGTAAGTGCCTTACGAAAGGGAGCTTTGGGCTTCAGCCCATCGTAGTTCCTAGTTCCCTCGAGAACCCTTCACGGGGTATGCCTTGGGCAGTCCTCGGCTAACCTAAACTTTAGGCAAAATAAACTGCAAGAGTAACTAGCATATCTAGGGATTCACATTCACTCACCTCGATGTCTCGAGCTGTTAGGTTGGGTCACACGGGCAGTAGGCTCGGTGGTTTTGATGATGGGCATGTTGGCTCGTCGAGCTTTGTCTTGGTTGTTGATTGTGACAGATGGGATGGTCCGGGGAGCTTTGGATCGGTAGCTGATACATAAGGTTGTATGTTCATAAAGTATAAGGTGGCGGGTCTTCGGAATTGGAGAGTCGATGCACCGACGCCAACACATTGGCTCGGCAAGTGTGGTTTTGCACTTCGCCAAGATAAGCCTGGTGGACTTGCCAGCAAAGAGTAAACAGGAGCTCCGCTTAGTTCACCAGCGTCGAGGCATATAATAGGTATGACTGGTAGTACAATTACCGGTTTATAGGTGGTCGAGGCCGAACCCACTGCTTCTGTTAGCCACTAAGGAGGTATACTGGGAGGTTAGGCTCCAGAAAGGGGGAACTAATGGTCTGTGTACACAGAGTCGGGTGGGTGTGTTGCACTTGCATGTTCGCATCATGGCATACTTGCATGTCATAGCATCATTATTGCATATAACCCCTGACACCTATTGTATAAAGTGGTATGGGATGCTTTATAAAATAGGCCCTGCGAAACGAGCCCTTAGTTTATAAGCTTGCGTGAGCATACTTATAAGTTAAGGTTATTGCTCTTTGGATATATATATTGCTTGCTTGAAAACCGACACCCCAACGTATAAATCGGTATTGGACTTTTTATATGATGGGAGCATTGCAAAAGATCCGTTAACTTATAAGTTTGTATGGGCATTCATATAAGTTAAGGTTACATGTTTCTTAGTTTATCTTTCATTTACTACTACTTATATATACTTGTTATGTTTATATACTCATTCTAGAATAGTTCCACCGTCACCTATTTTGTTTATTATCCACCTTCAGAGCTTCCCTTTCCTCCTCTCTGCACGGCGCCTAGGAGTCAGGGGGGTGGGGTGGTGGGGGGGGGGGTAGGGGATGATAGGACTTAGTCTCTTAGACGAACAGTTTTCGAACCACATCATTTTAGGGGACCGTGGAGCCCAGCATGGAGGAGCAGCCCCGGAGGTCAGCACACATGGAGATGGGACAGTCTAGTATCGGAGTTAAGACAGCTGGGACTGTGAGTCCCGATTGCTAGTAGTTATTTTTGTTTTTCTTCCGCGATGAGAGATATGTAGTGAGGACATTGATGTATCGAGCGTGAGCCCAATTTTCACTACCATTACTATTATTACTGTGGACTCTCCCTTCGTGGAGATTATTTATATATATGTGATCTCTATGGACATGTGTTAGAGTTTTTGTTTCATTTACTCTCTTGTTACTTTTTCTGTGATCGTTATGGCCGGCAGGATCGGCGTTTCGTAGTGACGACCTTCCCGGGCATGGAGGTGTCACCGCAAATCGGCAGTTTTGGGCCTAAGACCCCGTGGTTTTTTTAAAAGGGGGTCTTACATAACTCGTGTAAATTTAATCCAAGCTAGCGTAGGCGGTATCGGTAGCGCTCAATGAGGTACCAGAGTTTGAGGCTTTCATTCTTCACAACCGTAAACCTGCACTCTATAAACACACAACAAACATGATCAAATACACCCTGAGATTTGTTATTCTCAAATCTAGATATGTGGAATGCATGTTCCAACATACACCCCCTTTGAAAATAACAAATATATCATGAAGAAATACTGCATAATAGTGTTTGTGTTTATAGTGAATGATAAGCGTTCAATGCGTACTACCCCTAGATGGATACTACTCCTACATAGACACTTCCTATTTGATATATTTCTTCAAAATCATTCTCCTCTTTTTTATATTATTAAGAGAGGGTGGGATAGAGCATATTAGAGGCTACTGCTTTTTCATGATACCACTGGTTGATTCCTATAAGTTTCCAGTTGTGAAAAAACATGTTACCGCTTGTTAAGATAATTATCATGATCAGGCATAAATAGAGTATCAATGTCCTATGATTACTCCCCCTATATAGATGATTTCTATAAAAAATTTAATGTACTCCCCCTGAATTAAGAAATTAATGCACGATGTTCTCCCCCTTTTTGGTGGAATAGAAGTAGGGTAGAAGTGAGTGTATGCAATGAGAATTAAAAAGGTCTATCTTAGAGAAGAAAAACGAGACGTAATGAGAAAGTACATAGATAACCTCTATCACTTATTGGGCAAGATATATGCATGATTGAATAAAACAGAAAAATAGCAATTGTTAAGCACATAATACCACTTAGTACTCATAGTTTACCACTTATTGAGAGGGTAAATATTCATGATTAAGTACAAGTAGTACGCATAAAAATATGTTACGCACTCTTTAAAAAACATCTTTTTTGGAAAATATGATCATATTAAGGATATAGAAATTGATGCCTAATAAGAATATGTCTTCAATTCAATTCAAATCCAAGAGATGTTATTTCACTGAAATTTTTGCAAGAATGATTTCAAAATATCAAAGAGAGATATGAACCACAATGTGAGCTAATTTTCATTTCAAGTAAAAAATAAAGATTGTAGCGGTCATGCTTTGTAATCTAGTGCATTTACTTATGATTTTAGAGAATAGTATTAGTATGCATTAGGATCCAATTCTCATGAGTACAAGTTTTATGAGAAATAATGAAGCGTAAAAATAGTGTTTTTATAAAATTTACAAGTGAATTAGTCAAAACACATGACATATATAATGAACAAACATAATATTAAAATACAAAAATAATATTACTTCCACTATTTTTCAATGCACATGAGTAAGAAGTACAACTACCAAGGTGCTCTACACACAATGCTTTTTAAAACTTATCAGGGATTAGAGTAGTGCGTGAGAGATCATATTTATGACTTTATTACTACTATTTTTATTTTTGTGATCTGGTGTACTAAGAGAAGTGGTGAATATTTCATTTTCTACCAGACACTTTATAATTATTTTTCCAAGGTTCGCAGCCTCACAATGCTCAGTAAGACTTATCAGGAGGGTGAGTAGTGCTTGGTGGAGTTTTCCTTGTCAGTGATTATTTTAGTGACAAAGGACTCCAAATTCACTTGTTATGCAAATAATAGACCTTTTTTAAAAAAAACCACCTTTCTTTAATGAATAAGTGCATGAAAAACTAAGAATTGGAATAATCAATTTAGTGTAGTGTAGATAATGTATTTATGCATTTTAATTATTATACAATTACACTACACAATCATGAAAGTATAAGATTAAAATCGCATGTTGGTTATCAAAATAAGTGAGTGAATAAAATTATTATCAAACAAAAAACATTACTCATACTTAGAGGCACACTATGCAATCTTACACATGTTTTTTATATTCAATTTCATTGCACAAAACAAGATAAAATTCATAGCGTGATATAATCAATACAATGATTTAAGAAACTTGACAATTAAATCAAACATTGTATTTAATCTTAATTGATATAATTTATTCATCCCTGACAATGACAATGAATAATAAGTTTATATATATATATATATATATATATATATATATATATATATATATATATATATATATATATATATTTGATATTTTTGATTTTTAATAACAATACCATACAATAAACACACAAAGAAATATATAAAAAATATTTTTGTTCTTTTAAATCATTTTATAATTATATATATTTAAAAAATACTTGTGTTTTTCTAAAAACATGAAGCCTCATAGAGATATATGATGCAAACATAAGATAGTATGATAGAATATATTGTGCATCTGCATAATGACCATGATGAGTGAAACAATGTTCATGCAATGCATATGAAAATCATGAGTATGCCTAAGGCAAAAACTACCCAAGAAATATGTCGACAATCTAGCCCCGTACTAAGTGACGGATGGGCATGAGGAGCTGCACAAATACGTATGCTGGGTTGTTAATCCTGTATGCATACACAATAATCCACTCAACCTAACACTCTTTCCCCCTAGTGCAACTCATGGACCTATAGGAACACTCCCTGATTAAGGACAAGATGTGGTTTATAGGTTAGCGACTCTAATGCACACACATCTAGGCCTCTGATATTATAAGACACAAATAATGGGTGATTGATCATGGTCATACTAAAGCATTTAATCCTATAGACACACATATACATTATGATACTAATGCATGATAAGTGCTTTGATTTATTAGTATTACTTAAGCAATACATTTCTTAATTTTTAGAGATATTATGAATGAAAATCAACAAGCATAGGTGATAGACTTCATTATAATTGATGTTAGGATAGAGAGATACGTAGGACACTAAAAATCTGATAATTATTCAATTACATTCAGATGGATTGATTTATCATTAAACTTAATATTTCTAAGTCATATAGCAAACATATATGAAAAGTGTCCAAGGCGTGTTGTCTTAAGAAAAAAACAAAGCCAAAAAACTAAAAAATACAAAATACAAAAAACACAATAATAATAGAAATAACATTATGAACATCGTGAAGTAGATTAACGAGTAATTTTGTTTTGATTAGTTTCTACTTCACGAAAAAGGTGGATATTAAAGGATAAGATATTTTGGTATCCAAAAGGATCCAAGTATTGTGGTTCCTTTGGGTACCCAAACATAACGTGATAAACCATTGGGATATAATGATGAATGTGACCTTTCGAGTGAAATAGGTGTGTAATTTTTAACGACGGGCCTCCGTTCATACTTTGTTTGAATATTCTTTTTATGTGAAAATTTCCATAATCATTAATTTGAGGCTTATTGTTGGATCCCTAGTTGGATTTGGGCTAGGTTCACTAAATTAGGATGTCTGACCCCACATGTATAGCTAGGGTCATGATTGTGTTCTAGAGTCTAGGCTATGTCCTTAGAGTCAACACCACATGGACCAGCCATCAACAGACTGCAGAAGACTCAAAACTTAGAGAAATCTCAAACTCAGAAAATGAGTTCGACGTTCGTCGAACTCAGGTCGACGAAATTCGTGCTCAGCTCGATGAGATCAGAGACAATTCTCTGAGCTGAGCGTGACGAACTTGAATCTCAGGTCGACGAATTCCAGAGTATACTTCAACACCAAGTCCAGAATTCTTCACACTTAACTCCAGTCGACGAACTTAGTTCTCAGGTCAACGAACTTAGTTCTCAAGTCAATGATCTCTGAATATTCTACTTCAACATCTTATTCCAGAAACATCTAACTATTTGAATTCCAGCATCACACTCTAGTCGACGAAGATTGAATATCAGCTCGATGAATTTGGATCTTAGTTCGATGATTTCTGGATCATCTACTTCAACACTATAAGACCAGAACAACTAAGTATTCTAAGTCCAGAATCATACTCCAGTCGACGAACTCAGCTTCTTAGCTCGATGAAACTAGTTCTCAGGTCAACGAACTCAGTTCTGAGGTCGACGATTTCTGGACAGATTACTTCCACATTCTTAAGTCCAAGAAACATGGAATTCCGTTATTCAGTCGATAAAGTTATATTCTCAGCTCGACAAACTTAATGCACAGAATTGACAAGTCTAGAGAAAGCAGTTACCAGTTCTTAGGTGGACGATCTTGAATCTCAGCTCGACGAATAACTATTTTCTGTTCGACGAACTTGACTTCTCTGTTTGACAAACTCTGGACATAGATCGATGAATTCTGCTTAATGAACTCTGTAAAGTTCCAGACTTAGAAACTCCCTCCCTCTGTCTCTTTTCTATTGCAATAATTCCTGAGTAATCAATGAATAAATATTCTCTGAATATTATAGTTAGAAGCAAGCATTGATTACGGTCTTCATCAGGATTATTGCTTGTCGTTTTTCCATGGGACAGTTGTGGAAATCAATCAATGCAAATATTTTCCAGGCCGTCAGCATTCAATGCAGAAAGGAATTCAATTTTCAAAAGGCAATTTATATGGAAAATATGAAAAGGATTTTCTTTCTCTTCCTGTGTAGTGTAGTCAGAAAAATACAGTGAATAAGGATCTTCTTCTTCTCTCTCGACAAGATACTGAAAAATAAGAGAGAGAGAGAGAGAGAGATACTTACAGAGAATATACATAATACTGAGCTCATAGGGCAACAACACTGTTAAGAGACAAGAAGCTTTAGCCCTTGACCAGAGAAAAGAACAGCAAGCTGAAGAAGAAGAATAACATACATTCAAGATCAAGAGTCTTCTTCCTTCTACATTCCAGGACTCTTCAAAGGACAACAAACTCTCTATCTGTCAAGAAGTTCCTGGAGTTCATCTGGTCAAAGCAAAAGTCTGAACCATTCAATATCTCATGGGGAGCTCTTTGCTAAAATTAAGATCTACAAAAGTCTTCTCAGTTGTATCTGAGAAAGGGAAGATAAAATCACTCTCTCATCCCCCACTGTATAAAGGGTTCTTAACTCCCTTCAAAAGTTATTCCTAGTTGTATGTTACCTGACCAAATGACTTGAGGATTGGTTTTTGAGCACCTGATCAAAAGCTCATTGGTGGAAGTCACCTGATCAAAAACCTGAGTGGATTCCTACTAGGGTGGTAGAAGAGTGGATGTACCCAAGTTTAGGGGAACCACTATAAAATTCTTGCGTTATATGGGTTGCTCTTTTTCTTTTGTTCTTGTTGAGGCCGTGTTAGCTAGGTTGATGTGTTTGTGTTTTTAATTTAATTTCTATAGCACTAGTAATAGATTGAATCAATTAGAAATATTTTATAAACCCTAAATGCTCTATTCACCCCCCACCCGGCCCCTAAAGTATTTCAGATCTAACCTATAGCTTTCAATTGGTATTAGAGCTTGATTCCTTTGGTTGTACAAGCTAACCCTTGAAACAAGGATCCTGAGTTAGATCTGCCTTTTACTTCCATTAAGATTATACACACAGCATGGCACAGAATAAACACTATGCAAGCACCTGACCTACAGTATGCAATCTAAATAGGTTTGTCATCTGGAAGGCAAGAATTAAGTTATATATGAACTCTATTGATGAGGATATCTACAATTCTATTGTGACAGGTCCTCCTCAACCATCTACCTCTACAACAACATCCAGCACTATTGCAGTTCCACCACCTAAGTGGACTGAGGCTCAGAAGAAGGCCAAAGTTGCTGATGCTAAAGCAATGAACATTCTAGCCCAAACAATGTCAGATGACATTTTTCAGAAAGTGGCTGAATGCACATCAGCCGAGGCCATCTGGGATTCTCTAAATCAAATGGTGGCTGGATCTTCTAATGAAAGAAAGGATAGAAGATCCAACCTCATTTCACAATATGAGAATTTCAAGAAGGAGGAAACAGAATCAGTTGCAGACATGTACAATAGGCTGAGCTCAATCATCAATGAGCTAAAAATCTTGGACAAGGACATCACCCTCACTGAGGTGAATGATAAAATCCTCATGTGCTTCCCAAGCTCACGGGATTCAAGGATCTGGCCAATCAAGGAGGCTAGGAGCCTAAATGAGATTTCCACAGAATCACTTTTAGGAAAGCTCAAGTTTTATGAGCAGCTCATCAAATCCAGAGAAGCAGCTGAGCAGAGAACACCTCCACCAGCAAGGAAGGAGCACAACATAACTTTTAAAGCTATTGAAGAAGTTGAAGCCTCAACTGTGAATGAAGAGCTGATGAGTCTCTTTGCCAATAGATTCTATAAAATGGCAAGGAAGGATTTCAGAAGAAAGTCATCCAGGCAGGATGACAAGCCAAGGTATGACAAAACCCCCCACTAAAGAAGTGGTTTGCTTTGGCTGCAGGAAACCTGGACACTTCATCTCAGAGTGTCCAGAAAATCAAAATAAGGAAAAGAGAAGAGAGAAGGACTCTTGAAGACAGCAAAGCATCAGGCCTTCCTCCAGCAAATACAAGAAGAAGGAGAAAGGATTTGTAGCTGAAATCTGGAGTGACACTTAGGATGAATCCACATCCTCCAGCTCCAGCGAAGAAGAAGAAGAGGCACGGGCCAAAGAAGTATGCAGCATGGACATTGATGCCTCCAGGAGTCATTCAGATGAAGAAGATTTTGACAGTAAAGGAGCTTCTGAATCCGAAGCTGATCAGGTATTGTCCACTTTTGATTATAGTTCTGATACTTTTAAAATTGAATTTAAAATAATGTGCATTGATTTAATAAATTCAGAAAAGGAAATCAAGGCACTTAGGTAAAAATTATCAAACCAGGAAAACATCATCTCTGAAAACATCAAGTTAAAAGGAGAACTCATATCAACTAATAAACAAATTGACACTTTAAAAACTGAACTATGTGAGGCCAAACAACTTGAGGAATCTCTCAATGGGAGAAGCCTTAAGTTGATGGACATTACAAGCACAGTCAATGCCAGACTAAATAGCAAGTTGGGCTTGGGTGCATCATCAAGTTTGCCTCCCATTCTTAAGAAGAATATTTTGTCAACCCCCATCAAATTTGTTTCTGCTAAGGGCAAAGAAATAATAAACCATAAACAAACTATAAAAGAAATGCCCAATTTAAAAGATCAAAATAACAGAAACCAGAAAATCCTAAATAAAAAACAAAGTTCAGCAGATATCGTTGAGCTAAGATCGACAAAATGTGTCCAGTTCGTCGAACTCAAATCGACGAACGCTGAACGCAAACTTATATAATAATCATTCGACTTACTGCTATCGACGAACTGTGTATGGTTCGTCGAGCAGAGATCGAACAACTTGAGGCATACAAAATGAACTTATTCATTCTCTGAGCAGAGATCGACGATCTCATCCCATTTCGTCAAACTCTGGTCGATGAACTTACAACATTTTGTCGAACCCAGTCAGACTTGATAAAAATTATAATTATAACAACAAATCAAATCAAACTAAGAAACAATTTAACCCTCTTGCTGATTGGATAATACCACCTACAAGATATCACCCCTTAGGATATAAAACACAACCTGAATGCTCTGTGATATCTAGCTTTTCTTATCAGCACAACAAAATACCCAAGGTAAACTGGGTCAAGAACAACTAACTGTTTTCATTACAGGAAAAGGGCTGTCCAGTGATTAATCAAACATAGTACCTGGACAATGGATGCTCCAAACATAGGACTAGCAGCAAGGACAACCTAATCACTACAAGTCCAAGCTTGGACCAAAGGTAATCTTTGGTGATTTAAAGTGTGGCCAGTCTGAAGGCTGTGGAGAAGTAAGGAATGGAGCTGTCACATTCAAAAAGGTGACTTATGTAAGAGGACTCAAGGATAACCACATCACAATAAGCCAATTATGTGATGAAGGTTATCAGGTACATTTCAATTCAAAAACTTGTATTATTTCTAATAAAGAGAAATAAAATGTTTTAATTAGAAATAGACAAGGAAATATTTATTTAGTTGATTTCTATTCTGCCAATTCAGATATTTGTTTGCTTAATATAGTTTGCAATCAAAATGAATTATGACATAAAAGTCTAGGACATGTAAATATGAAAAACATTACTAGGTTATCTAAAGACAACCTTGTGAGAGGTTTACCTTCTGTTCCCTACAAGAAGGAAGGCTTTTGTAGGGCTTGTCAACTAGGCAAGCAAACTAAATCTAGCACTGTTAATGCCAGACTAATTGGCAAGCTGGGCATATGTGCATCATCAAGTTTGCCTCCCATTCTCAAGAAGAATATTTTTTCCACACCCATTAAATTTGTTTCTCCTAAAGGGAAAGAAATAATAATCAATAAAAAAACCACAGAACAAATTCCTAACTCAAAAGGTCAAAATAATGAAAATCAGAAAACCTTAGGTAAAAACAAGGTTCAGCAGATTTCGTCGAACTCAGATCGACGAAATGTGGCCAGTTCGTCGAACTCTAGTCGACGAACTCTGAATGCAGAGTTTTAACTATAATTATTCATCTTACTACGATCAACGAACTTTGTATGGTTCGTCGAGCAGAGATCGATGAACGTGGGGCACAGAAAATGACTATGTTCATTCTCTGGGCAGAGATCGACGATCTCATCCCAATTTGTCGAACTCTAGTCGACGAACGCACAACCTTTCATCGAACCCAGAAAGACTTAACAAAAATTATAACTATAACAGCAACTCTATTAAATATAGAAAACCATTTAATCCATTAGTTGATTGGATAATTCCAGCCGAAAGATATCATCCATTAGGATATAAGTCACAACCAGAATTTTCTGTGATTTTAAGTTTTTATTATCAACAATATAAAGGACCCAAGGTAACCTGAGTCAAGAACAAATAACTGTTTTTATTGTAGTAAAAGACCTATCCAGTGATTAATCAAACAAGGTACCTGGACTGTGGATGCTCAAAACATATGACTAGTAGCAAGGACAATCTAATCAACTATAAGTCCAAGCTGCGATTAAAGGTAATCTTTGGTGATTCATAATGTGGCCAGTCTGAAGGTTATGGAGAAGTGAAGATTGGAGCAGTCACCTTCAAGAAAGTGACTTATGTAAGAGGACTCAAACATAACCTCATCTCCAGAAGCCAATTATGTGATGAAGGTTATCAGGTACACTTTAACTCAACATCTTGTATTATTTCTAGTAAAGAAAAACAAAATGTTTTAATTAGGAATAGGCAAGGAAATTTATACTTAGCTAATTTTCATTCTGCCAATTCAGATATCTGCTTACTTAACAAAATTAGTAATCAGAATGAATTATGTCATAAAAGGCTAGGACATGTGAATATGAAAAACATTGCTAGGCTATCTAAAGACAACCTTGTTAGAGGTTTACCTTCTGGTCTCTACAAGAAGGAAGGCCTTTGCAGGGCTTGTCAACTAGCCAAGCAAACTAAACCTAGCTTTAAGTCATTAAATAATAGTGACTCACCTAGGATTTTGTATTTGCTACACATGGATCTCTCTGGACCCATTACTGTACAAATCCTAGGAGGGAAATCCTATACTTTAGTTATTGTAGATGACTTCTCAAGGTTCACTTGGGTGTTCATTCTGAGATCTAAGTTAGATACCTTCAAAGTTCTTATAGATTTTCTCAGGACCATACAGATTGAGTACTCTACTCATATTGCATTGATCAGAAGTGATCAAGGTACAGAGTTTGAGTCTCTTCTCATGCATGAGTTCTGTGAGAAGGAAGGTATCAGGCACTGCTTCTCAGCTCTTAGAACTCTCCAACAAAATGGTGTAGCTGAAAGGAAAAATAGGATCCTAATTGAAGCTGCAGGCACATTACTTGTAGATGCTTACATGCCCCTATTCTTTTAGGCAGAGGATGTAAGCACAGTAAATTATGTACTGAACATGAGTTTGATATATAAACTAAAGAATATGATTCTCTATGAATTAATAAAAGGGAAGAAACCTAAAATCACCTATTTTAAAGTATTTGGATGTGTATGTTATATACATAATAACAACAAGAAATACATTAGAAAGTTTGAAGCTAAGGCTGAAGAGGGAATTTTTGTAGGATATTCCCAAGTAAGCAAAGCTTATAGGGTATTTAATATATCATCTTTGAAAATTGAAGAATCAGTTCATATTACTTTTGATGAAGCTAACATGTCTTGCAAGGAGAAAGAGATTTCTACCAGTAATCCTTTGCAGGTACCTTACTTGTGTGAGATGTTGGATGGACTAAGCCTCACCCAAGAGGCTCCAACATATCCTTCTCCACAGGTTAATGAAGACAGTGAAGAAGAACAGTTGGAAGAAGTTTAACCTCATCCAACAGCAAACATAATTCCACAAAAGGTATTAATTCAAAATGATGTTGCTGAACAAACTCCATCCACTGAATTTGTCACACTTAGGGATCACCCTAGATCTTAAGTGATTGGACACATGTCAGTAGGTGTACAGACAAGGCATTAGCTTAACCAAGAATTGATGCAGGCCTATTTTCTCTCTCAAGTTGAGACTCAATCCATAAAAGATGCTGAGCAAGATCCCCACTGGATCATTGCTATGCAAGAGGAACTCAACAAATTTGAGAGATGTAGTGTTTGGGATTTGGTTCCAAGACCCAAATACTACCCAGTCATTGGATCCAAATGGGTATATAGAAACAAACTAGATGCCCATGGTATAATTATGAGGAACAAGACTAGGCTTGTTGCTCAAGGTTATAGGCAGGAAGAAGGTATAGACTATGATCAGAAATTTGCACCAGTTGCAAGGTTATAGACAATAAGAATTTTTCTTGCCTATGCTGCTTACAAGAAGTTCAAAATATATCAGATGGATGTAAAGAGTGCTTTTCTGAATGGAGTACTAAAAGAAGAAGTCTATGTTGAAAAACCTCCAGGTTTTATCTCTCCAACCCATCTTTATCATGTATTTAAATTGCATAAGGCCCTCTATGGTCTAAAGCAAGCTCCAAGAGCTTGGTATGATACCTTAGCTAGCTTTCTGATAGAGCATGAATTCACTAGAGGCATAGTAGATAAAACACTATTCACTAGACACCATTAGGATAAAATCTTGTTAGTACAAATCAATGTGTATGACAACATATTTGGATCTACTGACTCTAAACACTTCAGGAGGTTTTCTGACCTCATGCATTCTAAGTTTGAGATGAGTAGTATGGGTGAGCTCTCCTACTTCCTTGGTCTCCAAGTGAAGCAGCTACCTGATGGCATCTTCATCTCCCAAGCTAAGTATGCTAAAGAGCTTCTTAAGAAGTTTGGGATGGCTGATGCCTCAGCAAAGAATACACTTATGGCTACTAATGTTGTAATAGATTCTAATCCACATGGGAAACCCATTGACCAGAAGTTATATAGGAGCGTTGTTGGTTCCCTATTATATCTTACAGCTAGCAGACATGATATCATGTTTGCCACATGCCTTTGTGCTATGTTCCAAGTGAACCCTAAAGAATCTCACCTAATTTTTCTATAAAGAATTTTGAGATATATAAAGAGTTGTCCCTGTCTAGGCCTTTGGTATCCTACTGAGTCAGAATTTGAGTTAAGTGGATACTCAGATGCTGACTTTGCTGGATGCAGGGTGGAAAGAAAAAGTACTTCAGGAACTTGCTGGTTCCTTACTATGAGATTAGTGTCCTGGTTTTGTAAGAAACAGCCATCTGTGTCCACATCAACAGCTGAAGTAGAATATATAATATCTAGCAGTTGTTGTTCACAAATGATGTGGATCCAAAACCAACTCCTGGACAATGGCTTCAACTTAAATAATTCAACTCTCTTATGTGATAACACAATTGCTATAGCCATAGCACAAAATCCAGTCCATCATAGTAGGACTAAGCATATAGACATTAGGCATCATTTCATTAGAGAGTGTGTAGACAAAAACAAAATTAAACTTGTCTATATCTACACTGATTTACAAAGAGCTGATATTTTCACCAAACCCTTAGATGAAAGAAATCACTTGTTCTTTATAAATCATCTTGGAATGATCAATGGAGAAGCCTTAGTTTAATTTCTGTCTACACTCGATGAATTTTCCAAAGTTCGTCGAATGGAGCTCGATGAAATGGGGAAAGTTCTTGAGATATTCGTCGAACGGAGATCGACGAACTCTCTATGAGTGAAGTTGTGTTCGCCGACCGGAGATCGACGAATCTACTTCAGAAAACTTTCATCGAACGGAGCTCGACGAAATGTCTTCAAATCTTCAGACTGAGCTCGACGAATTATTTAGCTACAAATTATTTCGTCGACCTCAGAGCGATGAATTATTTTATTTTTCGTGGAACGGAGTTTGTCGATTCATATTCTAGAAAACCTTATATCTAGGTTTTCTTCGACCTCCATCCCGCACTTTCAGTTCCTGTACAGTTGATCATCGTTTTCCTCTTGCAGGTGCTCTAATGGGGATTCCAGTAGGAAATCTTACGGCAATGAAATTCGACACTGGCTTTGATGTCGATTTTGATTCCTTCCAGCATTCCGACCCAATCTTCCTGGAAATACTGCAACTGCTTGAAGAATAGCAATTGAAGAATCTGCTGTCCACTAGAATAAAGATATCTGCCACTGAGATCAGAGAGTGGGTCTATAACTCCTCCACCACAGATGAGAACACTATGACAGGGACAGTATCGGGTATTGCTATTTCTCTTACTCCCGCCATCCTAACTGAAATTTTTGGATTAAGTAATGGTGAATAAGAATTAGAAATAGATTCTGAGGAGTTTGATATGATGTTGAGTATGATGGGTTACTCTGGAGAAACCCCAAATAAGCTGCTGAAGAAACACATGTCTGCTGAATTCAAATTCCTAGCAAATGTTGTGGGCAAAGTGTTGCTGGGCAAGCACACTGCACATAATTACATAACCAGACACCAATTCCTGGATATGTGTGATGTGGTCAACAAGATGAAGGTCAACTGGACTCAGATCATGTTTGATCTGATTAATAAAAAGAATACAAAGAAAGAGGTGAGTTTTGGAAGAATATTAGGGATCTTCCTGAAGGAATAGGCTGCTGAATTCCGGGTCTCCCAGACCATATTCATAAATGACTCTAAGAGGCTCACCTGTGCTCTCTTTGGCAGGTGGGAGAGGACCATCACCAAGCCCTCCAAGGCTTCTTCCTCTTCCACCAAGGCTTCTGAGAGTACTAGGGCTGCTCCAGCCACTTCCCACCCTACTAAAGAGATCCCTCCTCCACCTCCGTCACCTTCAGCCATCCAACCTCATCCTCAACTTTCCACCTCCTCCACCATTCCTTCTCTTCAACAACCACAACACCAACCAGTTAATATTCCAACTCCAGCACCATCTCCTGCCACCTCTCCGCACATAGATATCACTGGCATCCCCTCTTCCCCCATCAGGAATCTCAACAACCCTCTCCTTATCAATCACCACAACCAACACCACCTCAATCCCCCCATGGTACACCCATTTCCTCCCCACCTTCAACTCCCTTACCCCCATCTATACAACATCCCATTCTTCACTCTGCCTTAACCTCCCCTCCATATATCTACAACTCAGGATGACTTAATGCAAGATGCACCACCTCCACCTCCTCCATCCTCCTCCATCCTCCTTCATTCCTATCTCTGTCTCCACTGCTACACCTTCTACACCACCCTTTGCAGCTCCACTCTTGGATCCCTCCATCATGCCACAACTCATTGTACTTCTAACTCCCCTTCTTAAATCCATTATAGCTAAGGCCATTTCCCCTCTTGCTTCTTCTCTTTCCTCCATAGCTGCCCAAATATTTGCACTTTTTGCTCCTCCCTCTTCAGTTAGGGGCCTGGCTCCAGTATACACTGAAACTAGGCCGGGGGAGATACTCAATGAAGAAGCAGTATTAGAAATAGCAGCAGAAGTAACATCAGCACCAATAGCAGTAGATGCAGCAGCAGACACAACAGAACATGAAGCAACTGAAGCAGAAGAAGTACCAACAACAGCAGAAGTAGATACTGATACTGATTTATTTGATTTAATTCATTTTATTGAATCTTATATGGACATAGATGAGCAAGTCCCAAAGGACATAACAACTGCTAGTGATTTTATTATAAATCCCATTGTTGATATTTTAAATTTATTGAGCAGTTTTGATAGAGCCTATTTTAATAACCTTCCAACAGACAGCACTAAGCCATCTTTGGCTATAATTCCATACACCTCTCCCATAAGCCCCAAGGTTGCCAAGCAACTCAAGGCTAGTTTTGTTACAATAGAGGTTCCAGTTGTTCTATCTCCTCCTAGAGCTGTTTCACACATTATTTAATCCACTTCTGCTCCAGTTTTTATTATGGATGATTCCCCCATGCCAAATCTTGATGCATTGATCGTGGATGACATTGAAGAAGAAAATAAGATAGTTGCTTAGAGTAATGTTGTGTATAGCCCTTCAGCTCTAGTTCCATCTCCTCCTCCAGCTCCCTCACAGGCTGAGAAACCTCTGATATCTACTGAAGCCCTGAAAGAGATAAATGGAATGTATGATATTCCTCAGGATTCTACTGATGATGATGAGGAGGAGGAGGACTCAGATGATGAGCCCAAGAAAAAGAAAGTTTCCAAGAAGAGGAAAGCTCCTCCACCTCCTGCCCCAAAACACAATCCTACAAATGATACTCCTTACTATATACTTCAGAGGATCACACCCTACAAGGGCATGCCAGCATGGATGTGGTTGTCCAAGAATGAACAGAAAGAAAGAAAGAAAAGCAGGAGGTATTCCCCACCTCCTTAAAGATACAGAAAGGATCCTCCTCCTCCTCCACCAGCTGTTGGTCCTTCAAGTTCACCAACTCAAAGGACTACCCAGTTTCAAACTTATCAAAGACAGTAGGGTAGGTCCTCATCTTCAGGAAGCAGCCAGCAAAGACAGTATTCATATGACAAGCAGTACCAACAACAACAGCAGCAACATTAACAACATCAACAACAAAAATTCACTGAACATCAAAAGGGTGAAAGCCCCAAGAGACTTGCTTCCCCTCCTGTACCATTTGAAGATCCAGAGTCAGCTACAACTGCTAGGATGGCCAGATTCCAGGAATTGGTTGGCCTATCTATGATCAACAAAGTAAGAGCTGAAGGAAAGGATCCATGTGAATATACTACAATGTCCAAGTACAGAAAGGAAGAACTGAAAAGGTTTGCTAAGGCTAACAAGTTTTTTAATGTTGATGATTATATGAAACTGCATCCAGAAGCAGTAGTGCCCAGGGCTACATCTATTAATATTATTGGGGCTGCTGACATGACAATGACCAAGGCTCAAGCAGTAGATCCTAATAGGGAAATATATTTACACAATCTGGAGACAGAGCCAAAGAGGAGAAGCACAAGGAGAAGAAGAAGAAGAATTGAACTTTGAACAGTTTAAGTCTTTTGATTATTTTAAAACTTCTTATTTATATTCTGATACAAAGCACTGTGTATATATATATCTGCTGCACATTTAACTTTTTCATGCCAAATATATGTTTTATTGCTTTGTTATTAATGTGAGTCTATAATTAGTGACCTTACACAAATAGGTGGAGATTTCTGGATCCCTAGTTCGATTTGGGCTAGGTTCACTAAATTAGGATGTCTGGCCCAACATGTATAGCCAGGGTAATGATTGTGTTCTAGAGTCTAGGCTATGTCCTTAGAGTCAACACCACATAGACCAGCCATCACCAGACTGCAGAAGACTCAAAACTTAGAGAAATCTTAAACTCAGAAAATGAGTTTGATGTTCATCAAACTCAGGTCGACGAAAGTCGTGCTCAGCTCAATGAGATCAGAGATAATTCTCTGAGCTGAGCTCGACGAACTTGAATCTCAGGTCGACGAATTCCAAAGTATACTTCAATACCAAGTCCAGAATTCTTCACACTTAACTCCATCGATGAACTTAGTTCTCAGGTCGACGAACTTAGTTCTCAGGTCGACGATCTCTAAATATTCTACTTCAACATCTTATTCCAGAAACATCTAAGAATTTGAAGTCCAACTTCACACTCCAGTCGATGAAGTTAGAATATCAGCTCGACGAATTTGGATCTTAGTTCGACGATTTCTGGATCAACTACTTCAACACTATAAGACTAGAAACAACTAAGTGTTCTAAGTGTAGAATCACACTCCAGTCGACAAACTCACTTTCTCAACTCGACAAAACTAGTTCTCAGGTCGACAAACACAGTTCTGAGGTTGACGATTTCTGGACACATTACTTCAACATTCTTAAGTCCAAGAAACATGGAATTCCATTATTCAGTCGACAAAGTTATATTCTCAACTCGACGGACTTGATGCATAGAATTGACGGGTCTAGAGAAAGTCGTTACCAGTTCTTAGGTCGACGTTCTTGGATCTCAGCTCGACAAACAACTATTTTCTAGTCGACGAACTTGACTTCTCTATTCGACAAACTCTGGACACAGATCGACGAATTCTGCTCAACGAATTCTGTAAAGTTCCAGACTTAGAAACTCCCTCCCTCTGTCTCTTTTCTATTGTAATAATTCCTGAGTAATCAATGAATAAATATTCTCTGAATATTACTGTTAGAAGCAAGCATTGATTACGGTCTTTATCAGGATTATTGCTTGTCGTTTTTCCATGGGACAGTTGGGGAAATCAATCAATGCAAATATTCTCCAGGCCATCAGCATTCAATGCAGAAAGGAATTCAAATTTCAAAAGGCAATTTATATGGAAAATATAAAATATATTTTCTTTCTCTTCATGTGTAGTGTAGTCAGAAAAATACAGTGAATAAGGAACTTCTTCTTCTCTCTCGACAAGATACTAAAAAACAAGAGAGAGATACTTATAGAGAATATATAGAATACTGAGCTCACAGGGCAACAACACTGTTAAGAGACAAGAAGCCTCAGCCCTTGACCAGAGAAAAGAACAACAAGCTGAAGAAGAAGAAGAACATACATTCAAGTTCAAGAGTCTTCTTCCGTCTACATTCCAGGACTCTTCAAAGGACAACAAACTCTCTATCTATCAAGAAGTTACTGGAGTTCATCTGGTCAAAGCAAAAGTCTGAAGACATATCACCCTGTAGAAAAGCTTCAACTTCCTAAACCATTCAATATCTCAGGGGGAGCTCTTTATTAAAATCAAGATCCACAAAAGTCTTCTTTGATGTATCTGAGAAAGAGAAGACAAAATCACTCTCTCATCCCCACTGTATAAAGGGTTCTTAACTCCCTTCAAATGTTATTCCTGGTTGCAAGTCACATGACCAAAAGACTTGAGGATTGGTTTTTGAGCACCTGATCAAAATCTCATTGGTGGCAGTCACCTGATCAAAAACCTGAGTGGATTCCTACCAGGGTGGTAGAAGAGTGGATGTAACCAAGTTTAGGGGAACCACTATAAAATTTTTATGTTGTCTGGGTTTCTCTTTTTCTTTTGTTCTTGTTGAGGCTGTGTTAGCTAGGTTGTTGTGTTTGTGTTTTTAATTTAATTTCTGCGGCACTATTAATAGATTGAATCAATTAGAAAACATTTATAAACACTAAATGCTCTATTCACCCCCCCCCCCCCCCCCGCCTCTTGAGTATTTCAGATGTAACCTCTAGCTTTCACTTATAATGATAGTGATTTTTGAAATTATTTTTAATAGGAAATTTGTTGACATTTACTTTAACATTGAGAGAAGTTAAATGAGGATTAAATATTCTACTAGGTGTATGTCTTCTGAAGTTTGAAATTCTAGTAGATACCTTACATAATTTTGAAGATAAACTAGACATAAAAGATTTTTTATTATTTGAAATTTTTTTCACAAATAATTTTATTGATTCTAGTTTACAAGACAAAGCAACATTTTCATTAATCAATTTTTCATTTCGCTCTTTGCAAAAATTTAGCTCTTTTTCAAAACCTTAATTTTATCTTTAAATTCTTTGCAATCAAAACGAGGTATAATATTTTCAACTACAGTGTTAGAGGATGAACGGGATACATCAAGCTTTGCTTCTACATTTAGTTGTGCTTTTAAATTTTTATTTTCTAAATGCAGTTCGGAATTAATATTTTTCAATTTCTAAATTCTACGTCTAGCATTTTCTAGAACACATAGTGTAGAGATAGAATTACAGGAAAAATGAATTCAATTTCCTTACAGTGCTCTTGGATGAGACAAGATTAGAGCACAGAGCTTCTTTAACTTCTTCTTGTATTTCCTCATCCATAGTTGAGATTTCACCTTCCCTTCCACTTGATGTGGTTGCCATGTCTTCCTTCAAGAGCAAGACTCCATTTGGTTTTTCACTTGGATCCATGAGAAATTGCACATATTCAATATCTGTAGAAGGAGAACTATAAGTAATCTCAGGAAATTTTCATATATCATAAGCGATAGGAAGTGTATAAATGAGGTTGAAAATTTCATTACCAAGCCCACAAAACAGAATATTCATAGCTTTGGCATTTAAATGACATTCATGATTATTTGAATTATTTGTGGGCTTTTTATAAGTCATGTTCCAAACTTCTATATCTAATAATATAATGAATTTTCTCATTAGTGTTTTCCATTCATTATAGTTCACTCCCATAAATAGAGGTGGCACTAACGAATTTTTTGTGTATAAAGTTGCAACCCCACAAGTCGAATTGAGAATAGGGTTGTCCATTATTACTGGTGGTGAAACTAATTTGGAGTACCCCCCCCCCACCCCACAATAATAATTATTGGATGTGCGGCCAACCCAATAGTTGGCAAATAAGGTTTTCAGATTAAATTGAAAATTAAAATGAGTTTCACATAGGAGGACATGTTCTCTATGCTACTGCGGGGCGCTAGTTTGCTAGTGCATGGTGTTAGGTCACACAACTCATTTTCCTGCGTAAACTTCTCCTTGCACACACACACACAGCCTTCAAAGATCTTTCAGCATACAACCATGAAATTATAGTCAGAATGAAGAATGAGTAATAATTTTATTCAGAAGAAATTAAAGTGGTTTACAATAACAAACAACTAGATCTCCATTATGTCGGAGATCAGATGCGATGATTGACAAAGATTTCCTTTTTTTATACTGACCCTATCCACAGACTAGTTGGCTCTCTCCCATTCCTCCCTAGAAAGGTCTTTGAGCCGGCTCTACACCTTTATGCAAGGAAGTGTCTTAGAGCCCTCTAGATGCCCAGAAGTAGACGTCCCTTGCCACGATTTCTCACGGAATCCTTCATGGATTCACCGGTCAATATTCCACACACTACATCCTTGATGTAGACGTGCCTTACCAAGATGATTTCTCACAAAACCCTTCCCGAATTTTGATGACCCTTCGATCAATTTCCCTCACACAAACAACTAGACAATAAAAAGAGTTTAAAGTACAATACAAGAATAAGAGAAAACACCCCTCTTCATAGAACCCTTGATATTGATGATGCCTTGCTTGCAAAGGTTCGATATTTATAGCTTGAGAGTCTTCCTCCTCGATATTCTTTAGATACGTGAAGGTGTGCACTTGATGGGAGTTTTTTGTAGCGAGAATCCTTTATGTGAATATTAGGACGAAGGCTTCTTGATCATCATGTTGGTAGCCTTCAATCCTTATGCATGAATACCTTACGATCTCCCCTGAAGAACTCTCCTCCTCAATGAGTTTGGATGACCCCTTCCTTACCTTTAAACTATATGTCCCATTTCGTGCTAGACCCCTCGCACGTGTCTTGAGTCAAGAGACATGACTCGAGCTCGGGGTATGCCGAATCTGAGAAGAATAATTCATCGGATATCATCACGAATATCCGACGAATTCGTCGAGTATATAAGGCGAAATGGACTTAGAATCATTTGGGTTACAGTTGGCGTCGAGTGAGTTGAGTGGTCTCAACGCCACTCAACGAGGCATAGAGTGATAGTCAACACACAAGAAAGAATGGACTTGGAATAATTTTGGTTGCAGTAGGCATCGAGTGTGTTGAGTGGTCTCAACGCCACTAGACAAGGGGTTGAGTGATACTCAACGCATAAGGAGAAATGAACTTAAAAAATATTCTGGATTCTATAGGAGTCGAGTGAACTCGACGCCATTCGATGAAGCGTCGAGTGTTACTCAATAGCTTAACTTAGAAAGTACTCTTGATTTTTTAGGCGTCGAGTGTGTTGAGTGAACTTGTAACACCGCTTATCCGTCGTATAGAATATAGCAGTAGGTCCGGTCGGGGCCCGACGACATATACCACAGATAGACCGGAAGGTTACGCAATGGAAACCATCCTTCCAATAACCAACGTCCTACACAGAGTACATTCTAGCAGAAGCAATATTAAAGTTGCAATATTAAGAACCCAGCCAACAGCATGAATGTCCACTACACAAACACAAGCGGAATGAATGTACAAATACACAAGTACATGGCCTTATGGCCTTACAACAGTTTAATCAAATATAAGTGTCTTCCAAATCTCGGCACGCAGGTCGGTCATACATGAGAAAAAAAGAAAACACTCATAATTAAGCCTTCAAGGGCCGGCTCAGCAACAAGGGCTTTCTGCCAGCTATTTGCCACTAGGCTCCGCAGCACCTATAAGCAACAATCCACCTAAGCGGTGGAAAACAAAAGCAACGGTCAGGTAAGCTGACCAAAGTATAATGATCCCGCCCCTAAACTTGGGGCGGAAATGCTCCTTCCCTGCACTTTGTTAGCATAGCCAGATAGTAGAGAAATTTCACATCATCACAGGCATAGGATCGCACAACCACATACCCCGTGCTCTCAAGGCACATTCTCGGTGAACCCGGTCGAAGTCCACGGTCTCACCACTACTCCTTGGACGGAAATTTGTCGTGAGCATTATTGTCTTTCCGGCCTTTGCCCAAGACCCTCCATCGATGCCAATGACAAGTACCACCTACCTTAGGTCTCTTTAACCGAACGACAGAGAGCCGGTACGGTTCCACATGACCTGTTGCTTACACCGCAACGTAAATTTAAGCCATATGCGCGGGTCAAGTTTCCCCGAGTCCCAATCCTATCACACACTTTACATAACTTAGTTATATACAAGTTGTCTCCCAGGCCACCAAGTTGGCAGAATCATGCATCTGGCCAGATTTTCGTGTGCACCTTGGAGTTAGTCCCCAAGGCACCCTGTTGCAATCTACCGCGTAGAAAACCCGAAAAACAATCATCTACGCGGAGTCTTCTCCGGCCATTCATGCAATGCAACATCACCGATCCAGACCAACTTGTTCGGGTAGGCTTCACACATCATGCCTATGTCCGTTTCTCGATTATGGACTCTACATGCAAAACAACGGGGAATATTCATGTCTACCCGAAGAAATACCTCACACTCACCACAAACTCGCGAGATCGGGCTTCCTATGCAAAGGAAAATAGGACTTCACATGTCTAAGATGAGAATCGTTACCCTAGAATTCCTCTTCAGCGTCATGAAGATCTATGGGGATGAAAAGCACTGAAATGTCCTCGCCTCCGTAGATCCGAACTCGGCTTGCGATTTGGGGCTCCGAAGCTCCACCGGCGGCCGGATCTCTCCTCCTTCTTCCTTGCTCTCCACTCTCTCTAGAACTCTTAGAAAGAGAAAACCCAAATAGAATGAGGGTTTCTAAACCATATTCCCGGGTTAAAACCCTACCAGGATAAGCCAGGACACTTAGATCCCAATGGAAGGAAACAGACGGCCATCATTCACACTAAAAATCCAAAACCTGGGCCGAACAAGGCTTATGACACGCCCGTGTCCAAGGCCGTGTGCCACATTCGACGCTGAAACTATCACATCCCGAAAAGAACACGGGCTCTCGACACGCCCGTGTCATGCTTGACACGCCCATGTAATCCAGTACACGCCCATGTAGCTGGGCGTGTTCCTACATCGACACAGGACCAACACCAACCCGAGGAGAACACGGGTACTCGACACGCCCGTGTCGAATTTGCACGGCAGTGTCAGGCTGAACACGCCTGGGCTCCAGGCCATGTTCCACCCCCCCCCCCCCCCCCCCCCCCCCCCCCGCCCCCCCCCCCCCCCGACACAGCAAAACTAACCACCCAAGTAGGACACTGCCTGAGACACACTGGTGTCTCAGGCCGTGTTCACTGTTCGACGATCGTCGACTACAATTTAGTCGACCACATGGCCACCGTCGAACCTGAGCACGATAAGGCCCTGGGACACGCCCGTGTCCCAGGCCGTGGGACCCCTACCAAGTCCCAATCTTGGCTCAAAATGCTACTCGTTCCTCTTTTGAGTTTCAGGGCGTTATAACTCTCTCCCTCCTAAAAGAATTTCATCCCGAAATTACATAAAGGAAAAGATATAAACAAAACTTAAACGGTAACTTAGTGGAATAACACTGGGTAGTCCTCAAGCATGGTCTGCTCTCGCTCCCACAAGAGCTCCTCCCGACCACAGTTGTCCCAACGGACCTTGACTATCCTGATGTCTTTGTTACGCAATCGCTTGACTTCTGAGTCCTCAATGTGAATGGGCTTGACCTTCGTCGTCAACCCATTATTGACCGGCACTTGATCGACCGCAATCACTTGTGATTGCTCTTGCACCATCTACCGCAGCACCGATATGTGGATTATATCGTGTAGACCACTTAGTTCTACTGATAGCTTCAATCGATAAGCTTCTTCGCCAATCCGCTGTAGAACCTCAAATGGTCCAAGGTACCTCAGTCTTAGCTTCTTCAAGCGTCGTACCCGCGAGACACCCTTCAACGGCTTAATCTTCAAGTACACCCAGTCGCCAATAGCGAACTCCACGTTGCTATGCTTGGTGTTGTAGTACTTATCTTGTCAGTCCTGAGCGATTAACAATCTCTCTCGAATGGTTCGTACCAACGAGGTTGCATTTTCCACCACTTGCCACTTGTACAACTTTGACTCACCCATTTCCAAACACGATATCGACGTGCGACATCTTCTTCCATAAAGGGCCTCGAAGGGCGCCATCTGAATGCTCGCCTGGTAGCTATTGTTGTAAGCGAATTCTACCAAGTACATGTGATCTTCCCACTACTTCCCGAAATCCAGGACACACATGCGAAGAATGTCTTCCATCGTCCTGTTCACTCTTTCGGTCTGACCATCCGTCTGTGAATGAAAGGCCGTGCTGGAACTCAGCTTTGTTCCCAACATCTACTGCACCAACCTCCAATCATTGGATGTGAACCGCCCATCTCGGTCACTCACGATGCTGCGGGGCACACCGTGAAGCCGCACAATATTATCCACATACAACTTTGCCAATTTCTCCACAGAATCATCATTTCTATGTGGAATGAAGTGTGACACGTTCATTAAATGATCTACGACCACCTAGATGGCGTCGGTTCCCTTCTACGACCTTGGCAACCTATGCACAAAGTCCATAGTAATATCGTCGAACTTCCACTCTACAATAGGCAAGGACTTCAAGAAACCACCAAGCTTCTGGCACTCCGCCTCACTAAGGCACATGTTTGACACTTCGCCACGTACAGTGCCACATCCTTCTTAAGTCCTGTCCAACAGAACAATTTCTTCATATCACGGTACTTCTTCATGCTCCCCACGTGAATCGAGTAGTTGGTATGATTAGCCTCGTACATCAAGTCCACCCACAATTTGCCCATATTCAAGACGCACAAACGACTGTCCTTCCATAACAATCCATCCACGACCTCAAATTGGGAATTTGATCCATCCATAGCCTCGACCTTGATTTGCTTCATGTGGTGTAACGGCCCGGACAAGGGCTCAGAAGCTACCACACCCCATAATGGGCCGAATAGCTTGGCCCACTCGTAGGGCCGCTACAGGGCTGCAGCCCAGGCACCCAAACCCCTCCTCGGCCTGTTTCTCAGCACAGTAGTTTTTTGAGCATGCCAGGTTTCGAACCTAGCACCTCCTTAACAAGGCACCTTCAACAGCCCTCATCGCCACCTTTTAATCCCAGGTACGGGCTGGGTATTGTCGTGGCCGCCACCTTTTAATCCCAGGTACGGGCTGGGTATGTGGTGGTCTTATGCTGATACAGTGAATTTTTAGTTGGAACTGTTTTGTTTGGGGGACTGTTTTTGGTCACCAACTAAGGTCCATGTTGTTTACTACTGCCATTAACTCACAAATTAGGATTGTTAGGTGTTTCTTCCTTGTAGAATGTAGCATATTGTGGCAAGTTCTCTTTTCTTTTGCCTTGTAGCCTCTACAAGATTTGAGTAGGGCTTATTGTTGTTTCCTTGTACTTGGTGTACATTGGCTTACATTGGACAGCATTTGTTTTTACTGTCATGTTTACTTACTCTCTTTCATTCCATTTTGATATTATGGTCTAATTCAGATTTTTCTTGTTTTACTTGCTGAGGTATTCTTTTCTTCTCTTAATGCCTCAGGTTCTGATTAGTAGCCGAGTAGGCGGCTAGTTTTGTTGTGCTGTTGCTGGTGATCTCTTGTACTGTAGAGATCAGTTTCTTGGTCTTGTGAGGTAGTTTTTTGTTTTTCTTACAGACATACATGCTCGCCAGTGGGTTCGTGTCAGGTTGTTGACGCCCGCTGGTGGTTTTTGCTTATGATACTAGATATGTTTCTTTTACTGCTACCTTTCTGGAGATAGTCTATTTGCTCTTGGGAAGATTTATGCCAGGTTGCTAATTACTTTTAAACCTAAAAACACTATTATAAGTATATCTCATGATCAGCATGTTTATAAAACTCATACACTACTTTCCAAGAAACGTAAAAAGGATCATTTTCTTACTAATAATATAAAATAAATCTAGAGTCTTGCATAGTATAAGTTGACCTCGGGGGTCACCTATGCACTCTCATAGGGTGTTAAATATAAAAAAGGTATTTTTTGCTGCGTATAAGTATAGTTTTTAAACTGTGAACTAGGTGATCCACTGAGCCGAGTGATACGGCCTTTAAAATATAACTGATTTTCTAATCATTAAACTTATGAAATTTCCTAGTATAGTTAGATGGTGTTCGCCTGAGCGTCGACAATTATCCCCTGCTCGACGTGGCATCCCGACCCGTGTTTTCTCATACTCTTATACTTCATATATTCGGAGAAAATGCGGGTTGTGACATGTGGCCATCCAAATCCAGAGCCTGCCGAATACGATTAGCCAGGTCACACTGAACTTTAGCCCAGTTCAATAACTCTTCGACACTAGTCTGCTTGTCTATGCAAGAGATCTCCAACACCTCCAACTCCCGAAACAAACGCTCGTCAAGAACTGACAGACAATTGGCTTGAGCTGGGGCCCTACGACTCAACGCATCTGCAATTGCATTGCCTTTCCCAGGCACGTAAAAAATCTTGAATGTGTAGTCCCACAGGAACTCCATCCATTTCCGCTGCCACATGTTCAGATCCTTTTGATCCAACAAGTACTTCAGGCTCTTGTGGTTGGTATAGATATCGACCTTCACCCCATACAAGTAATTCCTCCACAGCTTCAGGGCAAATATCATAGCCGCTAACTCCAAGTCAGGACCGGATAATTCCTCTAATGCTCATTCAACTATGGCGATCCATAAGCTATCACACATCCGTGCTGTAGTAGAACACAACCCAGTCCACTGCCTGAAGCATCGCTGTAGATTTCAAAGCCTTCGGTCCCACTCAGCGAACTCAGCACAAGCGCCGTGGTCAACCGACTTTTCAACTCCTCAAAAGCTCGTGCACACTCTAGCGTCCAAACAAACTTCTGCTCTTTCCTCATCTGTGAGGGGTAACGCTATCCGCGAGAAGTTCTCCACGAAGCGCCTGTAATAGCCGGCAAGCCCCAGAAAACTCCAGACTTTTGCTACCGTAGACAACACATGCCACTCTCGTATAGCAACAATCTTCACCGGATCCACCAGAATTCCCTCTCCACTGAATATGTAACTAAGGAATGCTACTGAGGACAGCCAAAACTCACATTTGGAGAACTTGGCATACAATTGATTTCTCCTCAGCATCTCCAACACCAAATGCAGATGCTTAAAGTGATCATCCTCGCTCTGCGAGTACACCAATTTATCGTTGAAGAAGACGATCATAAAGTGGTCTAGGCACTCCCTGAAAGTCCTGTTCTTTAGATCCATGAACACTAAAGGTATATTTGTCAGACCAAATGGCATGACTGTGAACTCATAATGCTCGTATATCGTACTAAAAGCTATCTTGGGGATCTCAATTTCCCTTATCCTCAGTTGATAATACCCGAACATAAGATCCAATTTCGAGTACACTGTTTACCCGAATAACTGATCGAACAGATCATCAATCCTTAGTATCGGGTACTTGTTCTTCTCCGTTAACTTGTTCAGCTCTCGATAATCAATACAGAGCCGCAAACTTCCGTCCTTCTTCTTCAAAAAAGGATCGGTACGCTCCAAGGTGACGAACTTGGACGCACATAACCCTGTTCCAAAAGCTATTGAAGTTGTACCTTCAGCTCCGCCATCTCCTTAGGCGCTTGCCTATACGGAGAGCGTGACACAGGTTTATCACCTGGAACTAGCTCGATGGTGAAATCTATCTCCCGTTGAGGTGGGGCTCTAGGGAGATTTCCAAGTAACACATCGGGGTATTCAGATACCACTGGAATGCTGTCCAAAGTAGGCTTAGGCTTCAAAGCCTCCTCTAGTGTAAAGAATAGCTCTACACCAGCACTGTAAGACCCCCCTTTTTTTTCTCCTATCGACACCGGGGTCTTAGGCCCAGAACCGCCATTTTGCGGTGACTCCTTCACGCCCTGAAGGGTTATTACCACAAAGCGCCGAACCTGCCGGCCAATTCGATCACAGAAAAGTAGCATAAAGAAGTCATGAAAACTAACTGTCCACAGAAGATCACATATCATAATAAATATAACTCCACGAAGGGAGTGTCCATAGAATATTACATCAGAGTAGCAAAAAAGGGCTTATGCCCGGTACATCATATCCTCACTACAAAAAGATCACTCATGCGGAAGCAGAAAAACTACTCAAGGTCGAGACTCACGGTCCCGGCTGTATGAACACCGGAGCTAGACTGCCCCACCTCCAAGCGCACCGGTCTCTGGGGCTGCTCCTCCATGCTGGTCTCCACGATCCCCTAAATGATGCGGTTCGAAAACTGTTAGTCTAAAAGACTAAGTCCTATCATCCCCCGCCCATTCCCCCACGGCTCCTAGGCACCGAGCGGAGAGGAAGAAAGGGGAGGACTTGAAGGTGGAGAAAAATCAAAAGCAGATGACAGCGGACCTATACTAGCAATTCTATATCATGTATAGACATAAGCTGAAATATGAAAAGTAACCTTCACTTATGTGAAAACACATAAGCCAAGGGGTCTTCTGCAAGGCTCCCATCGTATAAAAAGTCTCATACCAATTTATACGTTGGGGTGTCGGTGATCAAACAGCAGTAACTATATATATCAAAATTAACCTTAATTTATAAACATGCCCACACAAGCTTATAGACTAAGGGGTCGTTTTGCAGGTCCTAAAGTATAAGCGTCCCATTCCACTTATACTTTAGGTGTCAAGGTTATAGGTAACGATTATGCTATGACATGCAAGTGGGTATGATGGACATGCAAGTGCAACACACACACCCGACTCTGTGCACACAGACCTTTAGTTCCCCCTTTCTGGAGCCGTAACCTCCCAGGATACCTCCGTAGTGGCAGACGGAAGCGGTGGGTTGGGCCTCGCCCACCTCTAAACCAGTAAAGCACTACCGGTCAGACCTATCGTACGCCTCAATGCTTGGTGCACGAAGAGGACTCCTGCGTACTCTTGCCGGCTGGCGCACCGGACTTCTGTTGGCGAAGTGTTAACCACACTTGCCGAGTCAACATATTGGCGTCGGTGCATCGACCCTCCAATACCGAAGACCCACCACCTTAATTTCCTTTCCTGTTATGCACATGCAAATTAGCGTAATCAAGAACCGAGCCGAAGCTCCCCGGACCAACACGTCCGTCTCAAACAATCGAGCCGAAGCTCCCCGGACCCAAAATCCGCCTTTTAACCATCCGAGCCGAAGCTCCCAGCTAACATCCGGTGCCATCAGTGTTTGTGAAATGTGCAACCCTAATTACTAAGTTTCTCTTTTCAGCTTGTTAAAACAGTTTACGTTAACCCAGGACTGCCCCCGGTATTCCCTGTGAAGAGCTCTCAAGGGGCACTAGGAACTGTGTTGGGATTACGCCCAGCGTTCCCTTTCGCAAGGTACTTATTTTGTTATTGGTTGGTTCCCTTACCCATTATTTTCTCATGTTCCGATATGCTAATCCTAGGGTGATTTGACTCCAACTCTCTCCTTGGGTAGGACGATCTTTCGTCGGACCCGAACGCCTCTAAACTCTAGACAAAAACCACACTCTACTCACTCATCTTCCATAGATGCCACCCATTCTACATATCCTTCCAGCAATCCATCAAATCCATCCCACGCCCTAATTCATATCCAAAATGATTTCCTGCAGTTTTGTTATATGCAGACCGCTTAAGCTACATGAGCCGTAAAAAAGGGAAGTACATGAAATACTCATCCAATACCCCTATGATAATTACTAGAGGGCTAAAATGATATTTGAAGCATAAATCCAGAAATCCATAATTTTCCTAATTTTTCTGTTAATTTATTTATTTATTCTAGTATCCAAAAAACCCAAGTTTGAACACGAAGTAGCAATTTCAGACAAGATAATGTTCCAACAAATTTATGGTAATTACAAAATGCATAATCAACTCTAAGGCCTAAGTCTTCAAATTTTTCAGCAAGGTTTGGGCCCTTAAATTTAATTTCAAAGTTACCTCATAAAAAGTCATTTTAAAAGATTTTACAGTAATAATGCCTCCAAAAATTCAGAGAAAATTCAAGGATGATTGTGATCGCCTACAAATACCCTAGAAAAAGTTTCATAATTTATCATTTAAAAATAAGGCTATATTTGATTTTCTCATGAACTTTCAAGTTTATGGGTTAATGAACAAAGTATACTAATTAACCATCAAATATTTCCACAAAAATTCCGACATGATAATATTGAGCTAGAAACACTATGCAGCAAGTTTCATGATTTTTCAATAAGTAACGGGCTCTTGCAAGAATTATTTAGTATGTAATCAAAATAAAGCACTTGTGAAGTAGATGCCCTAAATAGATATCTAAAAATTCTATCAAAATTCATACATGATTAGTATAGCCTAAAACTAACTCTGCCAATGTTTCATACCTTTTCAATGGGCAGTGAGGCCACAATAGCCAAATTATTAATTAGGGCAATACTATTGGTTACAAATGAAGTGCTATAAATATTGATCAAAATTCCCCAAGTAAATTATCAGAGGCTCAAAATATACTAATCCCCTCACTACCCAAATTTGGTTAAGATTCAAAAAGTTTAGCTAACCTAAACCTACACTACAAGTTTTAGGTCCTAAGCTAGGGTTAGGGTTTTGGGGATCCTACCCTTTTCAAAATTTGTTAATATTTCTTACAAAGGGTTTTATATATCCTAGGAACCTCCTTGCAAAATTTGGAGTTCATCCATGGTGTTTAGGACTCATGCCCTTCACAACGCAAAAAGGTCCCTCTTTAGGGTTTGGCCTAGGGACTTAGGGCAAATCAACTCTACTCTACCCCACATTCCATGGGGAGGTGCTAAGTGACACAACAAGTCAGTGGCCCAAATTTCAGCCTCTGTTGAGGTGATTTGGTCACTGAAAATCAGAAATGCACTTTTTGACCAAAATGCTCTTATTAAGGTATAGTTAGGGTTGGGTCAAAACCAATTCAAAACATATCCAAATTAGGTGAAACTCTATACAGATAACTAAAATGAACCCAGGGACCACTCACCAAAATTTGGGAGGGTTTGGAGGTGTTTAGGGCACCTATTTAATTTATTTAATAATTATTAAATTTTTATAAACACTATAGAAATATTTTCTCCAAAAATTCCCATTTTTGGACCAGCTCTAGGTATAGCTAGGGTAGACTCCCTGTCAAAATTTCAACTGATTTGGACTAGGGATGAAGTGTGGGCACTCAGCTTAATGACTGCCTATCCCTAAGGGTATGTCCCACCAAAATGGGTGCCCTGGTCAAACCAGGAGCCTAAATTGGTTCAAAACAATTTTAAAATAAAGTAGACAGATAGGGCTACAAATAATGTGTTGATCATTTCCTCATACAAAGCCTCTAACTATTTTTAGATATTTAAAATATTAAATGACAAAAGTGTGACAGAATGAAATAATTAGAATTAATTTCCTATAGTTTAACCCTGATGCAGCACGAATCTTGGCGCAGGGATCAACGACATCCGGTCATCTTCTTCGTTGAGCCGACGGCTGCGATTCGTCCTGCCTGTAGCGATTTCCAAACGCCACTGCCGGCGACCCGGCCACCTCCCCGGCCGGCCACCGGCACCACCACCTCCGTTGAGGTGGTGGCCATCCCCAGGCGGCGGCTTGGCCGCCGGAAACCCCTTTTCCGGCGATCCCGAGAGGTGAAGTTTTTCAGAAAAATCCATGAAAAGCCGAATTGGATCGGGCTCAATTGAGCCCGAACCTTGGACCTATTGATTGCTATGATCTAATCATGAGTTAAGGAGAGGGGGAGGACCTTCCTAGCGGCCTGGATGCGAGAAGAGCGGCAGGATGCCATTGACGACGGCGGCGGCGCTCGGCTTCTGCAACGGCGCAGTGGGATGGCTCGTCTCCTCCAGGTAAACGCTCTAAAATATTCCCCTTGGCCCACTGATGGTGTTTAAATGGCAAATGGGGAAGAGGGGAGGCTGGTTCTTCAATGGCCATTAACACCATTAAAGGTGTGGCTCGGGTAGAGTGGAGGGGGGCTGAATCCATCCCTTGGTGGCTGGGAAACGGCTGGAATCAACTCCTCTCCCCTAGAGGAGTTGATTGCAGCCATAAATGGTGGCTGTTAGCCTCCCTTGGCCGGCCATCCACTCTCCCCTTCCTCTTCCTCAATTTCTCTCTCCTCCATTATCATGGAGGGGAGCTCCTTTCTCTCTCCTAGTCACCTCTAGTTGACTAGTCAACCTCACATGCTAAATGCAGCCCACTTGGTTATGATGGTCATGGGAATGGGGTTAGCCTAAGGGAGAAGTGGCTTGGGCTTGGGTTAGCCCTTTTGGGCTAGGTTTGACTTGACCTGAATGAGGGTTGACCTGGGCCAATTTGACCATCTGGGTTGACTCCATTGGGTTTTTAGTGGCCCATTGGACTCCCTTAAGGTCTAGGGTTACTTGAATAGGGTTGGTTGGGCATCTTGGTGGTCAAATGCCCCTTGGCAAGGGCACTTTGACCATCTAGGGCTAGAGTTGACTTGGGTCAACATGACCAATTGGGTTGACCCCTATGGGTCCTGGGTGACCCATTGACTTCCCTTAGGGTCTAGGTAGGGTTGTGTAGGGTTACCCTGCACTTTGGAGGTCACATACCCTTAGTAAGGGTACTTTGACCAGATTAGGGGCTTGAGTTGACTTGGGTCAACCTGGCCTCTAGGGCTGACCCCAATGTGTCCTTAGTGACCCATTGACCTCACTTTAGGGTTAGGAGGGCATAGGTGGGGTCCTCTAGGCTAGGAGTAGGTCAATTGACCCTAAGTAGGCTAGTTTAACCCATTTAGGGCTAGGGTTGACCTTGGTCAACTGAGCCTCTTGGGTTGACACTAATGGGTCCTTTTGGCTCTAATGGGCCTCCCAAGGTATTAGGGGTGTTGTGCTAGGGTCTTGGGGTTAGGGTGTGGTCCATGGTCATCCTAAACCATGCTCAGAGTTCTACTATTTGCAGACCATGATGATCTTCCACATTCTGTCCCCTATCTCTTGGCCCATTTCTGGCTTTCTAGGGTTTTGTCATGACCTAGTCATGGCCAAAACCACTCTTAGGGGTCTAGTTGGAAATGGGATGTTACAAGCACGAACCGCCTTAACCACCTGAAGAGCAGAAACCAGAGACTTGCTCGAAACTTTCAAGCCCGCAAATGTAGTCTCACGGCCTGTTACCAACTTAACCTCCTTGCGATTGCAATCAATATATGCTTGCTGCTCCGAGAGCAAGTCCATTACAAATATCACGTCGAACTCCACCAGTGGCAGTAATGATGCTTGCAAATCGAACTCCTGACTCCCAATACGAATCTTTGCGTCACAGACTCTATCCGCTCGCATCAAACAGCCATTCAGCAAAAACACATCCAATTTGTCCTTTGCCATCGAATAAGGTACTCTGATGCGCGATATGAATCCTTTGGATAAAAAGGAGTGCGAAGATCCCGTTTCAAAGAGTGCTCTCGCCGGATTTTCACAAATCAAAACAAAGCCTATACAAGCAGTGGTAAGGTAACATGCGCAAGGTAACAAGTTTTAAAACAAACTTGCTATAAATTTAAACCGTACCTGTCAGCACATCCGCTTGCTTGATGGCCTCCTGCTGGCCATTATTATAGACTCTAGGTTGAGCCGGAGCATAATGGGATGCGGTTGACTCAACAGCCTTGCCCTTCTCCTCATAGGTTGCTCACGGCTTCCTCTCGGAATTTGGGCGTCCAATCCAGTAGTCTCGAGCAAAGTGTCCCGAATTTCCACTATTATAGCATGCGCCCTGGGTTCGGCTTGTAGTTTCCACCGAAGCACAGGAAGAAGGGGCTGGACCCGAAGTCCTAGCCTTCTTATCGAACATACGATAACCAGACTTTGAAGTAGTCGGCACTTTGAACTCCGTCTTCTTAGCCCCAGAGTCTCTCTTTGCTTGCACATTCCTCAAATCCTTTTCCAACTACCGGGCCGTATTGACCAGGGTCAAGAAGCCCTACGTCATAGTCCCTGAGAGCAGTAGCCTTAGGTCATCCCTCAGACCTTCGTAGAATCGGTTTGTCTTACGCTCCTCATCAGCGAAAGTAGACCTAGCGTACCAACCCAACCGTGTAAAATCTTGGAGATACTCGTCCACGCTACTCTCTCCTTGGGTTAACCTCTGGAATTTATTATCCAATGCAATCCTCTGAGCAGAGGGAAGGTACCTTGCCAAGAACAGTCTCGAAAATTCTTCCATCGAGACATCCATAAGTTGTCGTCCCCTCAAGTGATGTAACTCCAAACCTTCCCTCCATAACCTTGCACCTCCGTCCAACAGGAACGTAGCTATAGTGGTCATCTGCCACTCTCACGTTTCAGTAGCTGTCAACACTCTCCTTACTCGGGAGAGACAATCCTCTGCTTGGGATGGGGTTCCCGTCCCCGAGAACACCGGAGGATTGAAGCCCATAACATGTTTGAGCTGCCTTTCAATTTCTCTCCTAGGCACCAAAGGTTCCACCACAACTTGCTCCACCCTTCTCAATTCCTCTGCTTGAAGCAGTACCTGCTCCACCGCAGCAGCAGGCTGCTGCATTTACCTTATCGATTGCATATTGATCATAGCAAGCACCGCTTCAACCACCAATTGCATGGTCTCTGCTGAGGGAGGTGTTACAGACACATCATTCGGTGCGCTACTAGCCTCAGAAACCGGGCGTTCTGACGGTCCTGCACCACTCCTGGTCACCGATCGTTGTACAAAACACCTTTAAGCGACCAAACAAAACTACAAAAAGTAATTATAGGAACGTACAGGTTCCTCAAACATGTCTATTTTCATTCCTATGTTGACATTCATGGGTTCTTTTATGTTATAACGATGACGCACGCACATGTGCTCACCACCCCTTAAAAGAATTCGTCCGCGAATTCTTTTGAGTTTACTGAAACCAGTAGTCTGATACCAAATTGTAACACCCCTTATCCGTCGTATAGCATATAGCAGTAGGTCCGGTAGGGGCCCGACGCCATATACCACAGATAGACCGGAAGGTTACGCAATGGAAACCATCCTGCCAATAACCAACGTCCTACACAGAGTACATTCTAGCGGAAGCAGTATTAAAGTTGCAATATTAAGAACCCATCCAACAACATGAATATCCAATACACAAACCCAACAGGAATGAATGTACAAATACACAAGTACATGGCCTTATGGCCTTACAACAGTTTACTCAAATATAAGTGTCTTCCAAACCTCGGCACGCAGGTCGTTCATACATGAGAATAAAAGAAAACACTCATAATTAGGCCTTTGAGGGCCGGCTCAGCAACAAGTGCTTTCTTGTCACAACCCGCATTTTCTCCGAAATTTAAGAGGTATCAGAGTAGGAGAAAACACGCGTTGTGATGCCACGTCGGGTAGGGGATAACTGCTGACGCTCAAGCACCCACCAACTACTAAGACTATGAAAAATCATAAGCTTAAATGATGTGAAAATCAATTGTACTTTAGAGGCTGTATCCCTCCGCAAGGTGGATCAGCTAGTCCACAATTAAAAACTATACTTATATGCAGTGGAAATTAATTTAGTTACATTTGACATCCTAGAAGAGAGCATAAGTGTTCCCAGGGGACAACTTATACTATGCATACCCTACATTTATGTTATACCATATATATGAAAATAATCTTTTACGTCGCTTGGAAAGTAGTGTTGAGTTTTATAAAGCATGCTGATCATGAGATATACATATGATAGTGCTTTTAGATTTTAAAAGTAACTAGAAACCTAGCATAAATCTTCCCAAGAGCAAGTTGAATAAACTCCAAAACAGGAAATCTAGCAGTATAAGCAAAGTACAAAGCATCTAAAAGAGAAACCACCAGTAGGTGTCAACCAGTGACACGAACCCACTGGTGTGTAGGCATATCTGTACTACAAGTCTAAAGAAACTACCTCCCAAGAGTGAGGAACTGAGAACCACAGTAGCAGCTGAAATGCTAGAAAATCTCCAGGAGCAAACTAGCCCCATAGTCGGCTAAATACCTATACCTGAGGTATTCAGAAAAACGAACACCTCAGCAAAGAAACTATCAAAAGGAAAACAAAGGTACAATAGATTTATACAGGATTTAAAATCAGGTCAGAAGTAAGTGAAAGTGAAGTAAAACAGGTACAGGTAAAAGAAGGTAGTAAAGCAGGTAAAACTGATTCCCACAAAGGTAAGTAGAAAGGGAGTGCACCAAGAGCACGAATGAAGCCGAACTTCAACCATCTCTGCAAAAGGTTTATCACAGCTAGAAAACCCTAACATAGAGCTATAGCAGAAAGAGTCACCTAGTACTGGAGATGGACAAAATCAGTAACAAGGGCCTAGACTGGTGACCACATGTCAAACGAAGTCTTTCAGGCCTAAATATCATCATGGTGTTGTGGTGGTGGCATCGGTCCACTCAGTAAGCAACCCATATTGTCTTAGTAAGACAAGAAGAAAACAGGGGTGGCGGCATTGGTCCAACTCTCCCCTAAATCACATCCTACTCCAGCACTAAGTGACTCGGAAAAAAAACCCTTACTGGTGGTTTCATGAACCACCAAGAAGTCAACACATCCCTACTCCAACTAGAGCAACCCACCTAAGAAGCTTAGCTGCCTAGAAGCTGACGGCGTTGGTTAACTAAACACACATTTAAAATGTGAAAAATATCTAAACCTCAAATACTTAAAGTACTACAACATCAGTTTGTATCAAGTGATTTGATCCTAAATATATTAAGTGGTTTGATACTAAATATATACTAAACACACACATATGAGTTATATATATGAATGAACTAAACTTCCCATTTATCTACTTGAGTGGTTTGATACTAATCATGTGCAAGTAGATTGATACAACACATGTACGATTAGTTCACTATCAAAACATATACGCTTAAATTTAGGGGTTTGATACCGCACATAAGCACGGGAATTCGACATTACATGCAAACCGGAGGATTAACACTAGACAAAACATGAGATTTGGGTGGTTTTGATACAAATCCGATTTCGGAGCAACTACGGAGCAAGCTATAAAATAATCTTGCAACTAATTAAAACAAACCATAGCAATGGTTTACACCCAAGGAAGACCGCAACTAATGAAATATCTAATGAAACGGACAAGCTTACTACCGAGGGCTCTCGAGTTATACCCGATCGGGGCAATACTCATAGCAAAAGGAATACTTGCCTAACAAAACCGATCTGGGCAAAATAAACAAAAACAGCCCAATAACAAAACAGTGGACAGGCAGGAATAACAAAGAGGGAAAAATAATGCCATGGCAATAACAAAATAAGAAAAGGAGATGTGAGGCCTTGTACCGATTTTCATATGCATAACCAAGTAAAAAAATATCAAACAATAGATTTCCAGGAATCAAGCAAACACGGCAAGATATGGAAGTACTTTGGCAAGGATACACTTGCCTTGGATTAGGAAGAATTCGGCCAGCAACCCCCTTCCAAACCTAATCGGCCGCACGCAACAATCCTAGGAGAAAATCTGGAAAGAAAGAAAACAAAAAAACCGGGCGCTCAAAGCTTGGAAGAAAACAACCCGCCATTCACGATTCCAAAGAAAAGAAGGAGAAATCCCAAAATGAATACCTTGAAACGAAGGTCTAGCCTAGAGGAGCTCGGATCTGTCCTCAAACTGGAGTTTCGAACTAGATTGGGCAAGGAGACCGGTGATCGGAGTTCATCCAGGTTTCCGCCCTTTTCTTTCGCTCGATCTGCAGGTGCAGGGCCGCCGGGTTGGGTATGGAGAAGACCTAAACCTAAGGAATCTCCTTATATATGATAACCTAATAAAATAATGGCATGAATTACAATCCTATTAACTATTGAAATAATAATTAAGTATTATTCATATATACTTATATACCTATACACATTTATACATATCTATACATATGCATCTACTATACACATACATGTACACCAACACATAAACATTTACTTATTCATATACTTATACACATAAATTTTTACATTTATAAATATATATATACTACACCTACCCGCACATACCCGCACACATGCATTTATAAAGCCTCACACTTACGTGCACGCATGCATTAATACACTAGCACGCCTAAATCACTCACCAAACTAAAATGCGAAAAACATGTAAATACGCTCACATAAATGACGACTCGCTAACTAGCATCCGTCGGAATAATGGGAAAATTAACGTTCTCGGATTCCGAACAAGTCCGCACCGTATCTAAACACTCGGGCTACGAAAACATCGGCGAAGTCGTACACAACCTCCGACGACCACACACTCGGGCTAACCTCACCCGAAGCCAAAGCACAAGGATTCCCTAAGAGGCTCAGCCGGGCCTCCAAAACAGACGCCGACTAGCTGGGGAATACATACAACAGGCTATAACCTCTAAGAACACCTAATGAGGTACTCTAACAATGGCATGAGCCGGAAATGCGCCAACGTAACGCCAAACGAGGATTTAAACAATTGTCGAAAAATCGAGGGCTTTACAGTCACTCCCCCTAAAAGAAAGTTTCGTCCCGAAACTTTACGTACACTACTACTACTATAGAAGGAAAGTAACAAAACAAAAGTTACTAGAAAGGAAACAAACCCAACAAATCAGGAGAACAGGCGAGGGTGAGCCTCCCTCATAGCCGACTCTAGCTCCCAAGTCGCGCTTTCCAAACCATGATTCTTCCAAAGAACGTTCACCATCGGGATAGACTTTGTCCGTAGCACCCGATCCTGAGTATCCAAGATGCGGACCGGCACCTCAACATATGAGAGGTTAGGCTCCAACTGGGGCACGACATCCAAGACTTGCCCACTGCTCCGCACACACTTCCGTAGCTGGCTTACATGAAAAACATTATGCACGACTGGGAAGTTGGCTGGTAGATCCAACCTATATGCTGCCACTCCAATACGCTCCAAAATTCTTAATGGGCCCACATACCTCGGATCCAGCTTATGGTTCTTGCCGAACCTCTTCACTCCAACAATCGGAGACACCTTCAAGAAGACCAAATACTCCACCAAAAATTCCAAATCGAACCTACGCCGGTAGGCGTTCTTCTCATATCTCTCCTGAGCTAACCGAAGCTTTTCCCAAATGAGCTTCACAACAACCTCCATTTCCTCGAGTGCATCAGGACCCAACAAAGGCCTCTCACCAGCCTCAGTCCAAAACAACGGTGTTCTGCAGTGCCTCCCATACAATGCCTTGAAAGGAGCCATTTGCAAGATCTGTTGGTAACTGTTATTGTAGGCAAACTCCATGAGCCGCAAACGCTCATCCCACGCCCCACCGTGGTCTAGAATATAGCACCTGATCATATCCTCCATAATCTGGTTCACTCGCTCTGTCTGCCCATTTGTCTGTGGGTGGTAAGCGGTAGAATACCTCAAATCCGTACCCAGACCCTCTTGCAGACTCCTGTAGAAGCGAGATGTAAAATGAGAGTCTCGATCAGAAATGATGATAACAGGCACACCGTGCAATCTGATGACCACGCTGAAATATAGCTCTGCTTTCTTCTTCATCGGCTAGTCGATCTTATAAGGTATGAAGTGCGCACACTTCGTCAATCGGTCCACGATCACCCAAACTGAATCAAATCCCCTTGGAGATTTTGGTAAGCCCGTAATGAAGTCCATAGAGATACTTTCCCACTTCCAAGTCGGGATCTCCAAGGGAGTCAACTTGCCACCAGGCCTCCCATGCTCGGCCTTCACCCGCTTGCAAGTGTAACATTTAGAAACATACCGAGCTATATCCCCCTTCATACCATACCACCAGGCGATCTGCTTCAAATCATGATACATCTTGGTGGATCCTGGGTGGTAGACAACACTGGATCCATGAGCCTCTTTGCATATCATACTCCTGATGTCTCCAACTACAGGGATGCAAAACCTGTCGCGGTACTTCAAACTACCTGAATCATCGATAGAGAAATCCGGCAACTCCCCTCTCTCAGACCTAAGGTACAGGTATAATTAATCCGGATCATCCTTCTTGTGCAACCTGACGAGCGAAATCCAAGATGGCTCTACCACTGCCAGACTGCTTTGCAAATCACAGCATCCCACGGAGATGTCCATCAACAAGAACTCTTCCACTAAACGGTATGCCGTGAGGTTGAAGATCTTCCCTGTCTTGAGGCTCAGGGCGTCGACCACCACATTGGCCTTGCCTGGATGGTACTGGATCTCCACGTCATAATCGGCCACAAACTCTAGCCACCACCGCTGGCGCAGATTCAGCTCTTTCTGAGTAAACACGTACTTCAGGCACTTATGATCTGTGAAAATCTTGCACTGAGCCCCATAGAGTAGATGCCTCCATAGCTTCAATGCAAAAATCACAGCCGCAAACTCGAGGTCATGCATAGGGTAATTCCACTCATGAGTCTTCAACTGCCGCGACCCATACGCAATCACCTTCCCCTCTTGCATCAACACGCCTCCGAGCCCAACATGCGAGGCATCCACAAATACATCATAGTCCTAGCCCTCCATAGGCAACGTCAAAACAGGAGCAGTGCACAATCTCCTCTTTAGCTCCAGAAAGGCCTCCTTGCATTGCTCGCTCCAAATAAACGCTGCATGCTTCTGCGTCAGCTTAGTAAAGGGCGCTGCCAAGGTAGAGAAGCCCTCAACAAACCTTCTATAATAGCCGGCCAACCCCAAGAAGCTCTTAATCTCCTTGGGTGTGCTCGGCCTATGCCAATCCATCACTGCAGAAATCTTCTCCGGGTCCACTGAAATGCCATCCTTATTCACCACATGACCCATGAAGGAAACCTGAGGCAACCAGAATTCACATTTACTCAGCTTGGCGTACAACTGATGATCTCTCAAGGCAGATAACACCAACTGCAAGTGCTGATCATGCTCCACAGCATTCCGAGAATAAATCAGAACGTCGTCTATGAATACGACCACAAACTTGTCCAGAAAATCTTGGAACACCCGGTTCATCATGTCCATGAATGTTGATGGCGCGTTGGTCAACCCAAAAGACATAACTAGGAATTTGAAATGTCCATGCCTCGATTGGAAAGCCATCTGTGGAATGTCCGACTCCCGGATTCTGAGCTGATGATATCCCGATCGAAGGTCAATCTTGGAGAACATAGAGCTACCACGTGATAATACGGTTTGCAGTCAATTTTATTAGGGTATTTTCAGGGTTTTAAAGCAAATCATGTCTGATAAAGTACTTATTTTGATTCCCCTTTGTATATATTTTTGTCGCTAATGCATTTTTTTTACTTTTTGCAGGTTTTCACGGCTTTCAGCTGAATTTTGCTATGACACGCCCCAAGGTCACGCCCTACCCGGGCGTGTACCTAGGGCCTGTAACCCAGAGGAATGAAGCAATTGGTCTGAAACTGCATTCTGTGGAAACTAAGTGTACACGCCCTCTATCACGCCCGTCTCACATCCGACACGGGCGTGTTCCAGAGGCGTGTCCCCAGGTTCCGAGGAATTGCCGAAACACGCTCATTTTTCCCGCTCCACCATCGCACCGAAAGTGTCACGCCCCCGGGTCACGCCTGACCCTGGCGTGACATATGGGCGTGTACTTCTGCAACCACGGCCGTCACCTCCAGCATTCAATCCCAGCTCAACAAAGTCACGCCGCAAAGAACACGCCCCATGTACACGCCCTACCAGGGCGTGACATTTGGGCATGTACTTCAGCAACTTCGCCAGAATTAAATTCCAGCCCGAAAAAGTCGCACCGAATTTGTCACTCCCTAGGGTCACGCACGACCCGGGCGTGACAGGGGGGCGTGACCCGACCCGAAAAAATCTATAAATAGAGCCCATCTCCAAGGGTTCAGGACACCTTTTGGATTGAGAGGGGAGGTTCTGTCCTTTGTATTTTTGAACTTTTTCAAGCATGTCTCTTCATTTTTAGCTCTTCTTATCTGTAGCTTAATGCTTTCCCTGTATTATCTCCTAGCTTCTTTTTGTAGCATAATGTTAATGATAGTGTAGTTTACTTTCCATGCACTTGTAATCTCTGGTTTTCAAGTTGTAAGATCCCTGTTTCCATTAATAAAGAATTGTTGCTTTCTTTTTCGTTTCTACTTTGTTTTCATTATTTTCTTCTACGCATCTTCTTTTCTCCATTTCACCATGAGTAACTAATCCTCCTTGTTTTCGATCTTGATGATCCGAGGTTCGAGTTGATTAAGTTATGATGCTTTAACTCTACTTTTTCTTTCTAAAGTTATACCTTGAATTACTCTTGATTAAAAACCCTACTTGGAGATATATCATCAATATGTATATTTTCCATCATTAGCTTTCATTCTTGGCTAGCCGAGAGGCTGATAGTTTGAAGTAAGCACTTAAGAGTAAAGAGAGTTGCACGCACCCCTCGAGAGATGCAGACGTTAAATCTCCTATATTGGAGTGAAATCCAATATAGGGGTTCACAGCTTAAAGCGAGCTTTAGATCTCCGATCGGACGAGAGTTCGGTTGATCATTCCTAAACTCAGGTAGGCACGGCCTCGATAGAAGCGTGTTTATGCTTATGGAACCTCCACGGTCAAGGTTTTAGCTTTATTAAGTAAAAGTTTATTTTCACATTTCTTAATCAACTTTAGCCGAGGTGATCCTCGATCGAGTGCTCTTCTCTTTGATTGTCTTAATCCCTCGCTGTAATCATTTTAATAGCTCTCTATTTTTCCGCAAGATTTTCTTTCTTAGCATAATACTTCTCTCCTCAATCGCATTTTAGTAATCTCTTAAACCCTAAAACACTCTTCGATAAGATAATGGTTTTTGTGTAAGTAAGATTAATTAACGGTTCCCGGATTTTAAAACGACACTTGTGTCCCCTAGCTGCATTTCGATAGGTATACTTGCCTTGTTGGATTGTTAGTTTGGTTATTTTCTCCTTGCGAAGATTTGTAACACCAAGTTTTTGGCGCCATTGTCGGGGAAGCAACTTCTGTTAATAATTTGAAAACACGAATCTATTAATTTTATCACTTTTCTTTCTCACCCTCCTTCTTAAAAATATTAAGTACCGCTCTTAATAGAAACCCACATCACAAATTTTTCTACACCACCTAACTCTCTCGAAAATGACAAAGTGGCTCTAAATGTCACTATCTTGTCTAGTACCTTGCGAACCCTTCACCGGGTAGCCCTTGGGAAGTTCGGGAGTTAAAACATAAAAAATCTATTTCAAAAAAAAAAAAACTTCATTAGCTTTTTTATTTTCTAGTTTATTTTATTCATCTTTCTTCTCTTCTCTTCTTCTAGTGTATGACCCGCGGGAGTCCGTCGGTTATTTTGGATCTGGACCACGAAATTGAGCGTACTCTTCGGAGAAGATCGCGATTTCAAGGCCCTACTACCCAAGTGCCGGTTGAGGATTCCGAGTCATTTTCTACTTTAAGAATGAAAGAACCCAACGTCGAGGAAGCCGTGCAAAGTCCTATGTCCTATTATGCACGACCGAATCTTGAGGGTAAAGAATCTAGTATCGTTCGCCCTGTAATAGCAAATAATAATTTCGAACTGAAGCCTAGCATAATTCAAATGGTGCAGCAGTATGTGCAATTTGACGGGCTTCAAGATGAAGATCCGAACGGACACATAGCCAGCTTTCTTGAGATTTGTGACACCTTCAAGATAAATGGTGTCACAAATGATGCTATTAGGCTAAGATTATTTCCTTTCTCTCTTAGAATTAAGGCTAAGCAGTTGCTGAACACCCTTCCTAAAAATAGCATAACTACTTGGACGCAATTAACTGAAAAATTTTTGGCGAAGTATTTTCCGCCTGCTAAAACTGCAAAACTTAGGAATGACATTTCTGCCTTTGGACAAATAGACTCTGAGACCCTTTACGAAACCTGGGAAAGATTTAAAGAATTATTAAGACGATGCCCACATCACGCTCTGCCTGTATGGTTGCAGGTGCAGACGTTCTATAATGGGCTAAATCAAAGAACAAAGCAAATGATAGACGCAGCATCTGGCGGTACTTTAAACCATAAGACCCCGGAAGCAGCTCTTGAGCTGTTTGAGGACATGGCCATGAACACTTACCAGTGGAATGTGCCTAGGTCCCGCCCAAACAAACCTGCAGGTCTCTTTGAAGGGGACAACGTCTCCCAACTCGCACTGCAAGTTGAAATATTAAGCAAAAAAATTACGGAGATGACTGTTGCCTCCGCCCCTCATGTATGTGAATCTGCAACTCCTCCTCCCGAACATTTGGATTATGTAAATAATTTGCCTAGAACTGCTTTTAATAATTTTTTTGCTGCAAATTTTCATCCTCCTGGTTTTAATTTTCCGAATAGTTATAATCCTGCGTTAAGAAATCATTCGAATTTTTCGTGGAGCAATCCATCGAATGCTGTGCGCCCGCCACCGCAAAGTGATTTTTCTGCACCACCACCACCTCCTCAAAGTTTTCCAAAACCTCCAAATTTGGAGGAAATGTTTTCAAAATACATGAATGCTAATGACGCTACGATTAGAACCTTAACTAGAAGAGTTAAAAATTTAGAAAATCAGGTAGGACAGCTCGCTAAAATAATTTCTGAGCGACCCGTAGGGGCTCTTCCTTCCAATACCGAGCCCAACCCGAAAGAGAAAGCGAAAGCTATAACTCTTCGGAGTGGGAAGAAAGTTCCTGGTATGGTAAGTGAAGAACCCGAGGCAAGCTCAGCTCCAGCTTTAAAAAATCAAAGCTCCGCTCCCGCTTTAAAAAATCAAAGCTTCGCACCCGCTTTAAAAATCAAAGCTCCGCTCCCGCTTAAAAAAATCAAAGCTCCGCTCCCGCTTTAAAAAATCAAAGCTCCACTCCCGTTTTAAAAATTCCACCTTCTGCCGAAGAAGTTATCACCCATGTTTTAGAAAAAGAACTCACTCCACCACCCACCTTTAAAAATAATCCATCCCCGCCATACCCTTCGGAACTTAATAAACAACGACAGGACAATCAATACACCCGTTTTTTAGAAATGTTTAAACAAATCCACATAAATCTGCCTTTCCACGAAGCCTTATCCTAGATGCCAAAGTACGCAAAATACCTTAAGGACCTCCTGACCAACAAGAAAAAGTTAGAGAACCTTTCGCATGTCACGTTAAATGCCGAGTGCTCGGCAGTTTTGACAAACGGATTACCGAAGAAAATCAGTGACCCGGGTAGTTTCTCTATCCCGTGTGTCTTTGGTGATCTCTTTGTTAAACACGCTTTAGCTGACCTAGGTGCGAGTATTAATCTTATGCCCCTCTCGTTGTTTAAAAAGTTAGGAATTGGTAGTCTCAACCCCACACGCATGAGTATCCAGCTCGCCGACAGATCGGTCAAATACCTGTTAGGTAATGTGGAGGACGTCCTAGTCAAGGTCGACAAGTTCATCTTCCCCGTGGACTTTGTCATTTTGGACATCGAAGAAGACGTCGAGGTCCCCCTGATCCTTGGCCGGCCCTTCCTTGCCACCTCCCGAGCTATCATTAACGTAAGTAATGGTAAGCTCTTCCTTCGAGTAGGCGACGACGAAGTAACTTTCTCTATCACCCCCTCGATGAAAAACACCCTAGCCAATGATGACTCATGTTTCTTTGTAAATGTCGTAAGTGAAGAGTCCTCCTCTCTCCTCTCTGATTTCAAAGAAGAATTTTCTGATTTTCTTTCTTATACTGCTCCAAGTGAATCACTATATTTAAGTGAAGAGTCCTCCTCTCACCTCTCTGATTTTGAAAAAGAATTCTCTGATTTTTGTTCCTCTTCTACTCCTCCAACTGAATCGCTGCGAGAAGCCGCCTTCGCCGCTAGCCCCACCCCTTTCAAATTACTATACAAAGAAAAATTTTATGAACATATTGTTTTTGAAAAAGATCAGATTTCAAAAATGTCATATGAAGACCCCCCTACCCTGGAACTGAAAGAACTACCAGAGCACCTTAAATACGTTTTCTTAGAAAAGGATTCTAAGCTGCTCGTCATAGTTTCAGCCTATCTTACGGATTCGCAAAATGATAAACTCATTTTAATTTTACGTAAGCATCGCCGAGCCATTGCTTGGCAGATTTCTGATATCAAGGGCATAAGCCCATCCTTCTGTACTCACAAAATATTAATGGAAGACAATTCGCGTAACTCTATCCAACCTCAGCGTCGTATAAACCCAAACATGAAAGAAGTAGTTAAGGGGGAGGTTATGAAGTTGTTAGACGCCGGAATTATCTATCCTATATCAGACAGTAAGTGGGTTAGCCCTGTCCAGGTAGTACCAAAGAAGGGTGGGATAACGGTAATAAGTAATGAAAATAATGATTTAATCCCGACACGGACGGTGACCGGTTGGCGAATGTGTATATATTACCGTAAGCTAAATGACGCCACCCGCAAGGATCACTTCCCCTTTCCATTCATCGATCAGATTTTAGAACGACTTTCCGGACATAGCTTTTATTGTTTTCTCGATGGCCTCTCGGGGTATTTACAAATCCCCATCTCTCCCGAGGACCAGGAGAAAACTACGATTACTTGTCCCTTCGGCACCTTCGCCTACCGAAGAATGCCGTTTGGATTGTGCAATGTGCCAGCTACATTCCAGCGATGTATGCTCGCTATCTTTGACAAGTACGTAGAAAGCATCATGGAAGTTTTCATGGACGTTTTCTCCGTGTTCGGTGATTCCTACGATAGTTGCTTAGAGAACCTTGAAAAGGTATTAGAGCGATACAAAGAAACTAACCTCGCCTTAAATTGGGAAAAATGCCATTTTGTGGTGAGGGAAGGGTTAGTTTTGGGACATAAAATTTCTGAAAGAAGAATTGAAGTAGACATTGCGAAAATAGAAGTTATCGAGAAGCTGCCGCCACCTACGAACATAAAAGCTATAAGAAGTTTTCTAGGTCATGCGGGTTTCTACCGCCGCTTCATAAAGGACTTTTCCAAAATCACCAAGCCCCTTACCCATCTCTTAGAAAAAGACGCCCCATTCATCTTTGATGACCTCTGTCTAGCTGCCTTCAATTTAATAAAAGAAAAATTAGTTAATGCCCCTATCATGATAGCTCCAGTGTGGGAATTTCCATTTGAGATAATGTGCGATGCGAGTAGTTATGCGGTGGGAGCCGTTTTAGGCCAACGCATATATAAAAAGTTCCACCCCATCTATTACGCTAGTAAGACACTCACATCTGCATAGGAAAATTACACCACGACCGAGAAGGAGCTCCTAGCCGTAGTATTCACTTTTGATAAATTACGTCCTTATATTACTCTTTCAAAAATTATTATTTTTACGGACCACTCGGCCCTCAAATATCTTTTTTCCAAAACGGATGCCAAGCCGCGCTTGATTCGCTGGGTCTTACTCCTCCAGGAGTTTGACTTAGAGATTCGTGATAAGCGAGGAGCCGAGAACTTGGCCGCCGACCACCTTTCGCGCCTAGATAACCCGTTTACAGAAAAGTTAGACGAAAATTCTTTTAATGACTATTTCCCCGATGAGAAGCTATTCATAATTAACACATCTACTTATCCTTGGTTTGCCCGCATTGCCAACTATCTAGTGGCTCGTGTGCTCCCAAAAGAGTTTTCATCTCAGCAAAAGAAGAAATTCTTTTCTGAGCTGAAGAACTATTTTTGGGAGGACCCGTATCTTTTCAGAATTTGTGCCGACCAAATGATACGGAGGTGTGTTTCTTATGAAGAAGGATTAAATATTATTAAACATTTGCATGAAGGACCGACAGGTGGGCAATATCAAGCTGCTCGCACCGCTCACAAAGTGTTAAGCGCGGGTTTTTACTGGCCTACCCTGTTTAAAGACGTGCATGCCTTTATGAGTAGGTGTGATAGTTGCCAACAGTCAGGGAATATTTCGAATAAAAATGAAATGCCACAAAATTATTTCCTAGAGTGCGAAGTTTTCGACCTCTGGGGGATTGATTTTGTCGGCCCTTTTCCTTCTAGCTTCGGGAATAAGTACATTTTAGTTGCCGTTGATTATGTTTCGCGTTGGGCCGAAGCCCAAGCTCTTCCTACAAATGACGCCCGAGTCGTAGTTAATTTCCTAAAAAAATTATTTTCTCGCTTCGGTACGCCGCGCGCTATCGTTAGTGATAGGGGTTCCCATTTCTGTAACGCGCAATTTTCAAAAATCCTAACTAAATATGGCGTTACTCATAAGATTTCCACTGCCTACCACCCACAAACTAACAGACAAGTCGAAGTAGTAAATAGAGAAATAAAAAGAGTTTTAGAAAAGACTGTTTCTATATCTAGAAAAGACTGGTCAGCAAAATTAGACGATGCTCTATGGGCCTACCGAACAACATACAAAACCGCCCTCGGATGTACGTCATATCGGTTGGTTTATGGAAAATCGTGTCATTTTCCCGTAGAATTAAAACACCGTGCTTTTTGGGCCTTAAGATTTGTTAACTTCGATCCCCACTCTGTCTGCAATTTTAGAAAATTCCAACTTAACGAACTCGACGAGTGGCGCTCTAACGCTTATGAAAATAATAAATTTTATAAAGAGTGGATGAAGCGTTTGCACGATAAACATCTTAGGTACCCAAAAACCTTTAAGCCGGGCGACCAAGTTCTTTTATATAACTCCTGATTACGTTTATTTCCGGGAAAGCTAAAATCACGATGGTCTGTGTAACACCCCAGTTTTTCAAGAGGGTCAGTCTGCAGTTCTGGAAAATTTTTGGGTTTCTGGCAGGAGGCACACAGCCTGCAACACGGGCGTGTCGCAGGGCGTGTCGAGGCCGTGTCGACACTCGACCTAAGTGTCGACACTATCGCTCGACAATGTGTCGAGAGTAGGGCACACGGCCTGTGACACGGGCGTGTCGCAGGGCGTGTCGAGGCCGTGTCGACACTCGGCCCAAGTGTCGACACTTTCGCTCGACAATGTGTCGAGAGTAGGGTAGACGGCCTGCGACACGGGCATGTCGCAGGGCGTGTCGAGGCCGTGTCGACACTCGGCCCAAGTGTCGACACTTTCGCTCGACAATGTGTCGAGAGTATAGTATACGGCCTTCGACATGGGCGTGTCGCAGGGCGTGTAGAGTCCATGTCGACACTCGGCCCGGGTGTCGACACTTTCGCTCGACGAGTGTCGAGACTAGGGTACACGGCCTGTGACACGGGCGTGTCACAGGACATGTCCCGCTTGGTCGATGATCTTCGCTCGACGTTTTTCCGCGGTGTCGACACAAAGCCTGTCGACGGTTGTCGAGACTTGGCACACGGCTTGGGACACGGGCGTGTCCCAGGCCATGTCACCTCTCGGGTTGGTTTCGGGGCCGTGTCGATGGAGGCACATGGCTGGCCACACGGCCGTGTCACTGGGGACACGGGCGTGTCGGATTGAACACGGACGTGTCGGATGCCCGTGTGCTGTTCCAGGCGCGTCGATTTGAGACGGCGAATGAGGCACAAGGCCCTGGACATGGGCGTGTGCCAGGCCGTGTTCGGCCCAGGTCTTTTATTTTCCAGGCGGATCGTGGCCATTCTTTCCCAGATTTTAGGATCTGACGGTTCAGGACTGTTCTTGGGGAGTTAAGTCCGAGAATAGGGTTAAAAACCCTCATTCTTCCCCAAGCTTTCTCTTACTAAAGATCTAGAGAGAAGTGAGAACAAGGAAGAAGGAGAAGGAGAGTTTGGGCTGTAGGAGGGGTTTCGGTGCTCCAAATCGCGAGCCGAGTCCGGAACCGTTAAGCTTAGATCGTTGCGAAGATTTCCATCCGGCCATTTTGCCATGGCAAGGAAGAGGAGTCGGAAGGTAACGACACCTCTCCTCTCGGTCTTAGGATGCATGTTTTAGCATCATTTATTTTCTTTCTTTCTAGTTTTTTTGGGCACCAAACTCTCAAATGAGAGGGGTTTTGGTTTGCCAAGGTTCAAGAGGAACCTCCGGGTTGATTGAGTCCATCCCCGGCATATTTTTTTGCATTAGAGATCCGCTCCGTTAGTGGATTAGGCATGGTGGGTGAAGCCGTTGTCGCGACCGTTAGTCCGACTCGGTGATGTTGCATAAAAACGCTAAAGATTCGTAGATATTACATTGCGGCAAGATGACGTTTGTGATGTGGTGATGTTTTCCCCTTTTTCTCGAGTGAGTACGTGTAGTCAGAACCGGACAAGGTTAGCTCCTCGCGGCGGTAGATGTTTTCCTTGGTGGACAAGGTTAGCTCCGCGCGAGTTGGAGATGTTTTCCTTGGTGCGCGGAAACGCTGCAGTACAAATGAGGGACTAGGGTGGATTTGTCTTGTTTGTGTTGTGCCAAAGCGTGGCTAGGTCTCCGTGGTCGGCTGGCTATCCCGTGACGTTCACGTCATGTGTGGAGAGTGTCCCGGCGAGACTAGTCCCCTTCTGTGTGACTGACGAGAATGCCAAGCATGGGGACAAACCCAGGCAATGAGGTCATGAGCGGGAGGGGTCCGGCAAGGCTTCTTAGAATCGGTCAGTTTTGTGTTTGTTGGAATCCTGACATGAGACGTCAGAGCTTGGAGGCAAACCCGGGGTTTGAGACCTTGAGCGGGTGGGGCCTTGACAAGAATTCCATGAGGCGGCCTGTGAGCCGTTGGGGGAATTGGTGACCCCCTTTGTTTGCGGCTTTATGCCAATGGGGAATCAATGAGAACCCATATGATGTGATGATGTGCTAGATGCATACGAGTTAGGGTGCCTTGGGTGAAACCCGGGTTATTGCATACATGATTGCATAAGTAGGCCCTTTTTTTATATTATGCTCAACCAGTAGAGAACATGTATGATGTATGTGACATCCCAGCCTGTTTTCCATAGTTGCTTTTCTTGCTTATGATTATTGCCTACGAAGTGCTAACTTGCAGGTTGGAGGGGTACCGCGGGGTCCGTTAGGGGCGGCCGGGAGGAGATGTGTTGTTGCACAGTTTGAGGTCAGCCTTGCTGACCCACGTTACTAATAAATTTTTCAGGGCAAGGATCGCATGCAGGAGCTAGCTCGCCGGGCAGAAAGGCCTAAGCCTCATGAAGTGTTTTTCTCTTTTTGTAGCCCTACTTATGAGTTATTATGTTTGAGACTCTTATTGTCCGGCTTGCATGCTGAGGTAGACTAGGAGTGCTGAGCACATTCATGATTGATGTATTATTTTTCTTTTGGACACTTGATGTAAGGCCTTAAGGCCATTTGTTTTACTCTTTAGTGGTGGATAACTTCTAGTTCTGTTCTGTTTCCGCTGTGTTGTGCAAAGAGTTTTGAGTGTGGGTAGCTATATCAACTTTTAATACTAAAGCTGTGGCGTCCGTATGTAGTGGGCCCCCGGCCGGACCCATATTATACGTTCATTACAGGGGAGGTGTTACAATTTGGTATCAGAGCCAGGTTAGGTTCAAGGTCAAAGCGTAGAGAAGTTATCCACATAAGAGTAACGCAGGACCATGAGTGTTATTATGTTTAAGTCTTGAGATTTGAGACTGAATCCTTGTTTCTTGTTTCTTGAAGAGTGCAAGCAACGAGGCGGGAACGTCGAGAGCAAGAGAAGAGCTTTCGGCGAGCAGTGCTACTGCTCCAGGTCTTTTGGGCACGGGCGTAAACCCGGCCAACTTCTGCCACATGCTTGCATAAACGATGGTGGCAGCTCAGGCTGCAGTAGCAGCTCAGGTGGCAACCCCTGCCACACCGGACACGGCGACTGCCGTGCTAGGCAGAGAGGCCAGGCGAGTGGAGCCTTTGGCGGAAAGTGCGGTGGTCGGACATGGAGACCGACATAAGAAGTACTTCCTGAGTTTCCATCCCCCGTCATTCAAGGGAGTGGGTACGCCAACGGATGCGGAGGACTGGTGGGTTCGCATTCAAGAGCTTCTAAGGGCGGCAGAGACGCCATAGGAAAAGAAAGCTGAGTATGCGGCTTTCATATTGGAAGGAGATGCCAAGTTATGGTGGGTGAGCCATAGCGGCCGTCAGTTCCCGGGACGCACTCCGTCGGTGGAAGAGTTTGGGGATGCTTTCCTAAAGAGGTATATTCCAGTTTCTACACGTTTGGCCCTTCAGAGGCAGTTTCTGCATTTAATGCAGCGAGACAAGAAAGTAGATGAGTACGTGCAGGAGTTCACCCGGTTGGGTCGTTACGCGGGAACGACTATGACAGATGATGTAGAGAGGGATAACCTCTTCTACCAGGGGCTGAGGGAAAATCCGAGACAACCCCTCATCTCCATGAAGAGAGCTGGATTCAATGAACTAGTTGAGGCTGCCAGGATTTGGAAAGTGATTTGGAGCGAACCCAACGCCGTAAGGGTTTTACTCCCAAGCAAGGGGAAGGGAAGCCTTCCCAATCTCATGGAAAGTCTGAAGGGAGTAGGTGGAGGAAGAAGCCTCACACTTCCAGATCAGGTGAGAAGAGCAATTGGACGCCTGGGGGTTCTCACTCTAGGGGACCGCCGACATGCTACAACTGCGGTAAGGTGGGGCACATAGCTCGTGTTTGTCCCCAAGGAGGAGCGGGGAAAGAGGCAAAGCAGGAGCGGACTGTGCGCTCCGGCTCCAGTGCTGCAGAGAAAGGAAAGATGGCGGAGTCGAGCGCTTCTTGGTTCCAACCGGTGCAACCAAGGGCCTACAACCTTGGACAGCAAGAAGCGATCCGCCAGACTGATGTGGTGACAAGTATGAAGAAAATTTAAGTTTAAATTTTGTGCTTCATCCTTTTAGACTTCTGTGTGATGTCTATGTTGTAGGTTTCGTGTTAGTTTCTGGATACCCCGCTAGGGTATTGTTTGATACGGGAGCATCGCACTCCTTTCTTGCGGAGAGCTTCATCCGGAGAATAGGAGTTGAGTCTTTCTCGGCGGACGCGGAGTTTAAAGTGCGCATGCGCAATGGGTCATCCATGACCACCGGGGTCAAAGGGCGCATCTGTTGGGAGCTAGACAGAGTTGACTTTGTTTTGGTAGCGGCGATTTTGCCATTGGTGGAGTTCGATGTCATCTTGGGCATGGACTGGCTCGCAGAGCAGCGCGCCAGTATTGATTGCCTTTCTAAGGTGGTGACCTTAAGGAGGATAGGGCAGACATAAGTCAAATTTGAGGGCCTTTGTGGAGTGGCCTGTTCCCTGATTTCGGCCATGCAGTTGGTGCGTGCGATTAACCAGGGTGGTGTAGCGCTTGTAGCGTTAATGGAGGTTCGTCTCTCCCAGCTGTCTATTGATGAAGTGCCCGTAGTGGCAGAGTTCAAGGATGGGTTTCCGGAAGAACTTCCTGGAGCGCCTCCTCGGAGGGAGATCGATTTCACGATCGAGTTAGTGCCGGAGGCTAGGCCGGTGTCACGTCCTCCGTTTAGGATGGCACCAAAGGAGTTGGCTGAACTTAAAGTACAGTTGCAGTAATTGTTGGAGCAAGGGTATATCAGACCCAGTTCTTCACCGTGGAGTGCGCCGATGTTGTTTGTAAAGAAGAAAGACGGTAGCATGCGGCTATGCATTGACTACCGAGAGCTGAATAAATTGACCGTCAAGAATAAGTATCCGATTCCTCGGATAGATGACTTGTTCGACCAATTGGTAGGGTCAGTGGTGTATTCAAAATTGGAATTGAAGTCAGGCTATTATCAGTTGTGAATTCGGGATGAGGACATACCCAAGACTGCCTTTGGTACAAGGTATGGACACTTTGAGTTTACGGTAATGCCGTTCGGGCTGACGAACGCACCATCTGTGTTCATGGATCTTATGAATCGGGTATTTCGGGAATACTTGGATTCTTTTGTGGTTGTCTTCATTGATGACATTTTTGTGTATTCCAAATCGCAAGTGGAGCATGAGACCCACTTGACAGTGGTTCTGCAAGTGTTGAGGGAGAATGAGTTGTATGCAAAATTCTCCAAATGTGAGTTCTGGTTGGAGAAGGTGGCATTTTTGGGTCACGTGATTAGTGGGGAAGGGGTGTAAGTGGACCCAACAAAAGTTGAAGCCATTAGAGATTGGCCGATTTTGAGGACCGTGGCGGAGGTCCGAAGTTTTCTTGGACTAGCCGGGTATTACAGAAGGTTCGTGGAGAATTTTTCGCGGATAGCTCTACCCCTCACCTCACTCACACGTAAAGATCATAAGTTAGTGTGGACTCAAGAGTATGGCCAAGCATTTGAGGCACTGAAGGAGAGACTAATGGCGGCTCCAATCCTAAGTCTACCGCAAGGGACCGAGGGATTTCAAATCTTCAGTGACGCATCGGGATGCAGTTTGGGTTGCGTTTTGGTGCAACATGGGAAGGTGATAGCTTTTGGGTCTAGACAGTTGAAGCCTCATGAGAGGAATTACCCCGTCCATGACTTGGAGTTAGCGGCGGTAATTTTTGCGTTGAAAATATGGCGGCATTATGTTTATGGTGCAAAGGTGGAGATCTTCACGGATCACAAAAGCTTGAAGTATCTCTTGGATCAAAAGGACTTGAACATGCGGCAACGCAGGTGGGTTGAGTTTCTTGGAGATTATGAAGTGGCAATTCAGTATACACCAGGTAAAGCCAATGTGGTGGCTGATGCCTTGAGTAGGAAGTACTTGAGGCAAGGGAATTGGATCGAAGCTCATGATGAGCGGTTGGTGCGGGAATGGGAGTCCCTTGGTTTGGAATGTGTTGCAAGAGGCGAGTCCAGCGAGGCTCGGTTGAACTGGATTGAGGTGCAGAATGACTTGTCCGATCGCAATCGGGAAGCGACTCGGTTGGATGTGGAGTTTCAACCTTTTGTGTTGGAGGCTCAAACGGGCGAGAGCAGCGCCTGGGAGATGATTGATGGGATTCTGAGGAAGGACGGAAGGGTTTGTATACCGCAGTTCGGCAAACTCCATGAGGAGTTGATGTTTGAGGCTCACTTCACAAAGTACTCCATTTACCCGGGCAGTACAAAGATGTACTTGGATATGAGGAAATCCTTTTGGTGGCCGGGGCTGAAGCGGGACGTAGCTTTGTACGTGAATCGTTGCCAAACTTGTGCCTTGGTGAAGGCCGAATGTCAGAAGCCGGGCGGGTTCCTGAAGCCCCTCCCAATCCCTGAATGGAAATTTGATGACATCTCCATGGACTTTGTGCATTGTTTGCCTAGATCGCAACAGGGTAATGATGTTATTTGGGTGATCGTAGATCGCCTAACCAAGGTGGCTCACTTTATCCCAAACCGGAAAGAGGACAGCATGGAGAAGCTGGTGGAGTTGTATGTTCGCAACATTGTGCGACTGCATGGAATTCCTAAGAGCATAGTCAGTGATCGAGATGGACGGTTTACGTCCAAGGACTGGAGATTGGTTCAGAAGAGCTTGGGCACGAAGCTAAAGTTTAGTACGGCGTTCCATCCTCAAACTGATGGGCAAACGGAGAGAACGAACCGTACCATGGAGGATATGCTGAGAATGTGTGTTCCTGACTTCGGCAAAAAGTGGGAGGATCACCTCTTCATGGTGGAATTCGCTTACAACAACAGTTTTCAAGCAAGTATAAAAATGGCGCCATACGAAGCTTTGTATGGGAGGCGGTGTCGAACACCAATGTCTTGGGCAGAGGAGGGAGACACCAAAACTTTGGGAAAAGAGGCGGTAGTGGACGCTTGTGAGTTGGTACGGACCATTCAGGAGCATATGAAGATGGCGCAAGACCGACAAGCAAAATACTTTAATGCTCATCACCGGAAGTTGGAGTTTGCGGTAAGTGATTGGGTCTATTTAAAGATCAAACCGTTCAAAGGCGTCTCACGAATTCGCCGACTCAAGAAGTTGAGTCCAAGGTTTTTGGGGCCTTTTGAAGTTATTGAACGGGTGGGAGAAGCAGCCTATCGGTTGGCGTTCTCCGCGGAGCTGAGTGGGTTGCATGACGTATTCCACGTCTCCGTTTTGAGGAAAGCCTTGGTGGAGGCTAGCGTGGTGATTGAGACGACATCGGTGCCGATTGAGGAAGACTTGAGGAAGCGAGTCCTCCCAATTGCTATAGAGGATTCGGAGACTCGGCAGTTGCGGAGTAAAGAAGTTAAACTCGTAAAAGTTCGTTGGGACAACTGCGGTCGTGAGGAGTTCTCTTGGGAGCGAGAACAGGCCATGCTAGAAGATTATTCGGAACTCTTCTTGTCAGGTAAAATTTAAGTTTTGTACCCTTTTGATTTGAAATTTCGGGACGAAATTCTGTTAAGTGGGGGAGAGTTGTAACACCCCAGTTTTTCAAGAGGGTCAGTCTGCAGTTCTGGAAAATTTTTGGGTTTCTGGCAGGAGGCACACGGCCTGCGACCTGGGCGTGTCGCAGGGCGTGTCGAGGCCGTGACGACACTCGGCCCAAGTGTCGACACTTTCGCTCGACAATGTGTCGAGAGTAGGGCACACGGCCTACGACACGGGCGTGTCGCAGGGCGTGTCGAGGCCGTGTCGACACTCGGCCCAAGTGTCGACACTTTTGCTCGACAATGTGTCGAGAGTAGGGCACACGGCCTGCGACATGGGCGTGTCGCAGGGCGTGTCGAGGCCGTGTCGACAATCGGCCCAAGTGTCGACACTTTCGCTCGACAATGTCTCGAGAGTAGAGCACACGGCCTGTGACACGGGCGTGTCGCAGGGCGTGTAGAGTCCGTGTCGACACTCGGCCCGGGTGTCGACACTTTCGCTCGACGAGTGTCGAGACTGGGGTACACGGCCTGTGACACGGGCGTGTCACAGGGCGTGTCCCGCTTGGTCGACGATCTTCCCTCGACGTTTTTACCGCGGTGTCGACACAAAGCCTGTCGACGGGTGTCGAGACTTGGCACACTGGCTTGGGACACGGGCGTGTCCCAGGCCGTGTCACCTCTCGAGGTTGGTTTCGGGGCCGTGTCGATGGAGGCACACGGCTGGCCACACGGCCGTGTCACTGGGGACACGGGCGTGTCGGATTGAACACGGGCGTGTCGGATGCCCGTGTGCTGTTCCAGGCGCGTCGATTTGAGACGGCAAATGAGGCACACGGCCCTGGACACGGGCGTGTGCTAGGCTGTGTTCGGCCCAGGTCTTTTATTTTCCAGGCGGATCGTGCCATTCTTTCCCAGATTTTAGGATCTGACGGTTCAGGACTGTTCTTGGGGAGTTAAGTCCGAGAATAGGGTTGAAAACCCTCATTCTTCCCCAAGCTTTCTCTTACTAAAGATCTAGAGAGAAGTGAGAACAAGGAAGAAGGAGAAGGAGAGTTTGGGCCGTAGGAGGGGTTTCAGGTGCTCCAAATCGCGAGACCGAGTCCGGATCCGTGAAGCTTAGATTGTTGCGAAGATTTTCATCCGGCCATTTTGCCATGGCAAGGAAGAGGAGTCGGAAGGTAACGACACTCTCCTCTCGGTCTTAGGATGCATATTTTAGCATCATTTATTTTCTTTCTTTCTAGTTTTTGGGCACCAAACTCTCAAATGAGAGGGGTTTTGGTTTGCCAAGGTTCAAGAGGAACCTCCGGGTTGATTGAGTCCGTCCCCGGCATATTTTTTTGCATTAGAGATCCGCTCCGTTAGTGGATTAGGCATGGTGGGTGAAGCCGTTGTCGCGACCGTTAGTCCGAATCGGTGATGTTGCATAAAAACGCTAAAGATTCATAGAGATTCCATTGCGGCAAGATGTCGTTTGTGATGTGGTGATGTTTTCCCCTTTTTCCCGAGTGAGTACGTGTAGTCAGAACCGGACAAGGTTAGCTCCTCGCGGCGGTAGATGTTTTCCTTGGTGGACAAGGTTAGCTCCGCGCGAGTTGGAGATGTTTTCCTTGGTGCGCGAAAACGCTGCAGTACAAATGAGGGACTAGGGTGGATTTGTCTTGGTTTGTGTTGTGCCAAGGCGTGGCTAGGTCTCCATGGTCGGCTGGCTATCCTGTGACGTTCACGTCATGTGTGGAGAGTGTCCTGGCGAGACTAGTCCCCTTCTGTGTGACTGACGAGAATGCCAAGCATGGGGACAAACCCGGGCAATGAGGCCATGAGCGGGAGGGGTCCGGCAAGACTTCTTAGAATCGGTCTATTTTGTGTTTGTTGGAATCCTGACATGAGACGTCAGAGCTTGTAGGCAAGCCCGGGGTTTGAGACCTTGAGCGGGTGGGGCCTTGACAAGAATTCCATGAGGCGGCCTGTGAGCCGTTGGGGGAAATGGTGACCCCTTTGTTTGCGGCTTTATGCCAATTGGGAATCAATGAGAACCCATATGATGTGATGATGTGCTAGATGCATACGAGTTAGGGTGCCTTGGGTGAAACCTGGGTTATTGCATACATGATTGCATAAGTAGGCCCTTTTTTATATTATGCTCAACCAGTAGAGAACATGTATGATGTATGTGACATCCCAGCCTGTTTTCCATAGTTGCTTTTCTTGCTTATGATTATTGCCTACGAAGTGCTAACTTGCAGGTTGGAGGGGTACCCCGGGGTCCGTTAGGGGCGGCCGGGAGGAGATGTGTTGTTGCACAGTTTGAGGTCAGCCTTTGCTGACCCACGTTACTAATAAATTTTTCAGGGCAAGGATCGCATGCAGGAGCTAGCTCGCCGGCCAGAAAGGCCTAAGCCTCATGAAGTGTTTTTCTCTTTTTGTAGCCCTACTTATGAGTTGTTATGTTTGAGACTCTTGTTGTCCGGCTTGCATGCCGAGGTAGACTAGGAGTGCTGAGCACATTCATGATTGATGTATTATTTTCTTTTGGACACTTGATGTAAGGCCTTAAGGCCATTTGTTTTACTCTTTAGTGGTGGATAACTTCTAGTTCTGTTCTGTTTCCGCTGTGTTGTGCAAAGAGTTTGAGTGTGGGTAGCTATATCAACTTTTAATACTAAAGCTGTGGCGTCCGTATGTTGTGGGGCCCCGGCCGGACCCATATTATACGTTCATTACAGGGGAGGTGTTACAATTTGGTATCAGAGCCAGGTTAGGTTCAAGGTCAAAGCGTAGAGAAGTTATCCACATAAGAGTAACGCGGGACCATGAGTGTCCTTATGTTTAAGTCTTGAGATTTGAGACTGAATCCTTGTTTCTTGTTTCTTGAAGAGTGCAAGCAACGAGGCGGGAACGTCGAGAGCAAGAGAAGAGCTTTCGGCGAGCAGTGCTACTGCTCCAGGTCTTTTGGGCACGGGCGTAAACCCGGCCGACTTCTGCCGCATGCTTGCAGAAGCGATGGTGGCAGCTCAGGCTGCAGCAGCAGCTCAGGTGGCAACCCCTGCCACACCGGACACGGCGACTGCCGTGCCAGGCGGAGAGGCCAGGCGAGTGGAGCCTTTGGCGGAAAGGGCGGTGGTCGGACATGGAGACCGACACATGAAGTACTTCCTGAGTTTCCATCCCCCGTCATTCAAGGGAGTGGGTACGCCAACGGATGCGGAGGACTGGTGGGTTCGCATTCAAGAGCTTCTAAGGGCAGCAGAGACGCCAGAGGAAAAGAAAGCTGAGTATGCGGCTTTAATGTTGGAAGGAGATGCCAAGTTATGGTGGGTGAGCCATAGCGGCCGTCAGTTCCCGGGACGCACTCCGTCGGTGGAAGAGTTTGGGGATGCTTTCCTAAAGAGGTATATTCCAGTTTCTACACGTTTGGCCCTTCAGAGGCAGTTTCTGCATTTAATGCAGCGAGACAAGACAGTAGATGAGTACGTGCAGGAGTTCACCCGGTTGGGTCGTTACGCGGGAACGACTATGGCAGATGATGTAGAGAGGGATAACCTCTTCTACCAGGGGCTGAGGAGAATCTGAGACAACCCCTCATCTCCATGAAGAGAGCCGGATTCAATGAACTAGTTGAGGCTGCCAGGATTTTGGAAAGTGATTTGGAGCGAACCCAACGCCGTAAGGGTTTTACTCCCAAGCAAGGGGAAGGGAAGCCTTCCCAATCTCATGGAAAGTCTGAAGGGAGTAGGTGGAGGAAGAAGCCTCACACTTCCAGATCTGGTGAGAAGAGAAATTGGACGCCTGGGGGTTCTCACTCTAGGTGACCGCCGACATGCTACAACTGCGGTAAGGTGGGGCACATAGCTCGTATTTGTCCCCAAGGAGGAGCGGGGCAAGAGGCAAAGCAGGAGCGAACTGTGCGCTCCGGCCCCAGTGCTGCAGAGAAAGGAAAGATGGCGGAGTCGAGCGCTTCTCGGTTCCAACCAGTGCAACCAATTGCCTACAACCTTGGACAACAAGAAGCGATCCGCCAGACTGATGTGGTGACAGGTATGAAGAAAATTTAAGTTTAAATTTTGCGCTTCATCCTTTTAGACTTTTGTGTGATGTCTATGTTGTAGGCTTCGTGTTAGTTTCCGGATACCCCGTTAGGGTATTGTTTGATACGGGAGCATCGCACTCCTTTCTTGCGGAGAGCTTCATCCGGAGAATAGGAGTTGAGTCTTTCTCGGCGGACGTGGAGTTGAAAGTACGCATGCCCAATGGGTCATCCATGACCACCGTGGTCAAAGGGCGCATCTGTTGGGAGCTAGACGGAGTTGACTTTGTTTTGGTAGCGGCGATTTTGCCATTGGTGGAGTTCGATGTCATCTTGGGCATGGACTGGCTCGCAGAGTAGCGCGTCATTATTGATTGCCTTTCTAAGGTGGTGACCTTAAGGAGGATAGGGCAGACAGAGAGTCAAATTTGAGGGCCTTTGTGGAGTGGCCTGTTCCCTGATTTCGGCCATGCAGTTGGTGCGGGCGGTTAACCGGGGTGGTGTAGCGCTTGTAGCGTTATTGGAGGTTCGTCTCTCCCAGCTGTCTATTGATGAAGTGCCCATAGTGGCAGAGTTCAAGGATGTGTTTCCGGAAGAACTTCCTGGAGCGCCTCCTCGGAGGGAGATCGATTTCACGATCAAGTTAGTGTCGGAGGCTAGGCCGGTGTCACGTCCTCCGTTTAGGATGGCACCAAAGGAGTTGGTTGAACTTAAAGTACAGTTGCAGGAATTGTTGGAGCAAGGGTATATCAGACCCAGTTCTTCACCGTGGAGTGCGCCGGTGTTGTTTGTAAAGAAGAAAGACGGTAGCATGCGGCTATGCATTGACTACCGAGAGCTGAATAAATTGACCGTCAAGAATAAGTATCTGATTCCTCGGATAGATGACTTGTTCGACCAATTGGTAGGGTCAGTGGTGTATTCAAAATTGGACTTGAAGTCAGGCTATTATCAGTTGCGAATTCGGGATGAGGACATACCCAAGACTGCCTTTGGTTCAAGGTATGGACACTTTGAGTTTACGGTAATGCCGTTCGGGCTGACGAAGCACCATCTGTGTTCATGGATCTTATGAATCGTGTATTTCGGGAATACTTGGATTCTTTTGTGGTTGTCTTCATTGATGACATTTTGGTGTATTCCAAATCGCAAGTGGAGCATGAGACCCACTTGAGAGTGGTTATGCAAGTGTTGAGGGAGAATGAGTTGTATGAAAAATTCTCCAAATGCGAGTTCTGGTTGGAGAAGGTGGCATTTTTGGGTCACGTGATTAGTGGGGAAGGGGTGGCAGTGGACCCAACAAAAGTTGAAGCCATTAGAGATTGGCCGGTTTTGAGGACCGTGGCGGAGGTCCGAAGTTTTCTTGGACTAGCCGGGTATTACAGAAGGTTCGTGGAGAATTTTTCGCGGATAGCTCTACCCCTCACCTCACTCACACGTAAAGATCATAAGTTTGTGTGGACTCAAGAGTGTAGCCAAGCATTTGAGGCACTGAAGGAGAGACTAATGGCATCTCCAATCCTAAGTCTACCGCAAGGGACCGAGGGATTTCAGATCTTCAGTGACGCATCGGGATGCGGTTTGGGTTGCGTTTTGGTGCAACATGGGAAGGTGATAGCTTTTGGGTCTAGACAGTTGAAGCCTCATGAGAGTAATTACCCCGTCCATGACTTGGAGTTGGCGGCGGTAATTTTTGCTTTGAAAATATGGCGGCATTATGTTTTGGTGCAAAGGTGGAGATCTTCACGGATCACAAAAGCTTGAAGTATATCTTGGATCAAAAGGACTTGAACATGCGGCAACGCAGGTGGGTTGAGTTTCTTGGAGACTATGAAGTGGCAATTCATTATACACCAGGTAAAGCCAATGTCGTGGCTGATGCCTTGAGTAGGAAGTACTCGGGGCAAGGGAATTGGATCGAAGCTCATGATGAGCGGTTGGTGCGGGAATGGGAGTCCCTTGGTTTGGAATGTGTTTCAAGAGGCGAGTCCAGCGAGGCTCGGTTGAACTGGATTGAGGTGCAGAACGACTTGTCCAATCGCATTCGAGAAGCGACTCGGTTGGATGTGGAGTTTCAACCTTTTGTGTTGGAGGCTCAAACGGGCGAGAGCAGCGCCTGGGAGATGATTGATGGGATTCTGAGGAAGGACGGAAGGGTTTATATACCGCAGTTCGGCAAACTCCGTGAGGAGTTGATGTTTGAGGCTCACTTCACAAAGTACTCCATTCACCCGGGCAGTACAAAGATGTACTTGGATATGAGGAAATCCTTTTGGTGGCCGGGGCTGAAGCGGGACGTAGCTTTGTACGTGAATCGTTGCCAAACTTGTGCCTTGGTGAAGGCCGAATGTCAGAAGCCGGGCGGGTTCCTGAAGCCCCTCCCAATCCCTGAATGGAAATTTGATGACATCTCCATGGACTTTGTGCATGGTTTGCCTAGATCGCAGCAGGGTAATGATGCTATTTGGGTGATCGTAGATCGCCTAACCAAGGTGGCGCACTTTATCCCAAACCGGAAAGAGGACAGCGTGGAGAAGCTGGTGGAGTTGTATGTTCGCAACATTGTGCGACTGCACGGAATTCCTAAAAGCATAGTCAGTGATCGAGATGGACGGTTTACGTCCAAGGACTAGAGATTGGTTCAGAAGAGCTTGGGCACGAAGCTAAAGTTCAGTACGACGTTCCATCCTCAAACTGATGGGCAAACGGAGAGAACGAACCGTACCATGGAGGATATGCTGAGAATGTGTTCTTGACTTCGGCAAAAAGTGGGAGGATCACCTCTTCATGGTGGAATTCGCGTACAACAACAGTTTTCAAGCAAGTATAAAAATGGCGCCATACGAAGCTTTGTATGGGAGGCGGTGTCGAACACCAATGTCTTGGGCAGAGGAGGGAGACACCAAAATTTTGGGAAAAGAGGCGGTAGTGGACGCTTTTGAGTTGGTACGGACCATTCAAGAGCGTATGAAGGTGGCGCAAGACCGACAAGCAAAATACTTTAATGCTCGTCACCGGAAGTTGGAGTTTGCGGTAGGTGATTGGGTCTATTTGAAGATCAAACCGTTCAAAGGCGTCTCACGAATTCGCCGACTCAAGAAGTTGAGTCCAAGGTTTTTGGGGCCTTTTGAAGTTATTGAACGGGTGGGAGAAGCAGCCTATCGGTTGGCGTTGTCCGCGGAGCTGAGTGGGTTGCATGACGTATTCCACGTCTCCGTTTTGAGGAAAGCCTTGGTGGAGGCTAGCGTTGTGATTGAGCCGGCATCGGTGCCGATTGAGGAAGACTTGAGGACGCGAGTCCTCCCAATTGCTATAGAGGATTCGGAGACTCGGCAGTTGCGGAGTAAAGAAGTTAAACTCGTAAAAGTTCGTTGGGACAACTGCGGTCGTGAGGAGTTCTCTTGGGAGCGAGAACAGGCCATGCTAGAAGATTATTCGGAACTCTTCTTGTCAGGTACAATTTAAGTTTTGTACCTTTTTGATTTGAAATTTCGGGACGAAATTCTGTTAAGTGGGGGAGAGTTGTAACACCCCAGTTTTACAAGAGGGTCAGTCTACAGTTCTGGAAAATTTTTGGGTTTCTGGCAGGAGGCACACGGCCTGCGACACGGGCGTGTCGCAGGGCGTGTCGAGGCCGTGTCGACACTCGGCCCAAGTGTCGACACTTTCGCTCGACAATGTGTCGAGAGTAGGGCACACGGCCTGCGACACGGGCGTGTCGCAGGGCGTGTCGAGGCCGGGTCGACACTCGGCCCAAGTGTCGACACTTTCGCTCGACAATGTGTCGAGAGTAGAGCACACGGCCTGCGACACGGGCGTGTCGCAGGGTGTGTAGAGTCCGTGTCGACACTCGGCCCGGGTGTCGACACTTTCGCTCGACGAGTGTCGAGACCGGGGTACACGGCCTGTGACACGGGCGTGTCACAGGGCGTGTCCCGCTTTGTCGACGATCTTCGCTCGACGTTTTTCCGCGGTGTCGACATAAAGCCTGTCGACGGGTGTCGAGACTTGGCACACGGCGTGGGACACGGGCGTGTCCCAGGCCGTGTCACCTCTCGGGTTGGTTTTGGGGCCGTGTCGATGGAGGCACACGGCTGGCCACACGGCCGTGTCACTGGGGACACGGGCGTGTCGGATTGAACACGGGCGTGTCGGATGCCTGTGTGCTGTTCCAGGCGCGTCGATTTGAGACGGCGAATGAGGCACACGGCCCTGGACACGGGCGTGTGCCAGGCCGTGTTCGTCCCAGGTCTTTTATTTTCCAGGCGGATCGTGGCCATTCTTTCCCAGATTTTAGGATCTGACGGTTCAGGACTGTTCTTGAGGAGTTAAGTACGAGAATAGGGATGAAAACCCTCATTCTTCCCCAAGCTTTCTCTTACTAAAGATCTAGAGAGAAGTGAGAACAAGGATGAAGGAGAAGGAGAGTTTGGGTTGTAGGAGGGGTTTCAGTGCTCCAAATCGCGAGCCGAGTCCGGATCCGTGAATCTTAGATCGTTGCGAAGATTTTCATCCAGCCATTTTGCCATGGCAAGGAAGAGGAGTCGGAAGGTAACGACACCTCTCCTCTCGGTCTTAGGATGCATGTTTTAGCATCACTTATTTTCTTTCTTTCTAGTTTTTTTGGGCACCAAACTCTCAAATGAGAGGGGTTTTGGTTTGCCAAGGTTCAAGAGGAACCTCCGGGTTGATTGAGTCCGTCCCCGGCATATTTTTTTGCATTAGAGATCCGCTCCGTTAGTGGATTAGGCATGGTGGGTGAAGTCGTTGTCGCGACCGTTAGTCCGACTCGGTGATGTTGCATAAAAACGCTAAAGATTCGTAGATATTACATTGCGGCAAGATGCCGTTTGTGATGTGGTGATGTTTTCCCCTTTTTCTCGAGTGAGTACGTGTTGTCGGAACTGGACAAGGTTTGCTCCTCGCGGCGGTAGATGTTTTCCTTGGTGGACAAGGTTAGCTCCGCGCGAGTTGGAGATGTTTTCCTTGGTGCGCGGAAACGCTGCAGAACAAATGAGGGACTTGGGTGGATTTGTCTTGGTTTGTGTTGTGCCAAGTCGTGGCTAGGTCTCCGTGGTCGGCTGGCTATCCCGTGACATTCACGTCATGCGTGGAGAGTGTCCCGGCGAGACTAGTCCCCTTCTGTGTGACTGACGAGAATGCTAAGTATGGGGACAAACCCGAGCAATGAGGCCATGAGCGGGAGGGGTCCGGCAAGGCTTCTTAGAATCGGTCAGTTTTGTGTTTGTTGTAATCCTGACATGAGACATCAGAGCTTGTAGGCAAGCCCGGGGTTTGAGACCTTGAGCGGGTGGGGCCTTGACAAGAATTCCATGAGGCGGCCTGTGAGCCGTTGGGGGAAATGGTGACCCCCTTTGTTTGCGGCTTTATGCCAATGGGGAATCAATGAGAACCCATATGATGTGATGATGTGCTAGATGCATACGAGTTAGGGTGCCTTGGGTGAAACTCGGGTTATTGCATACATGATTGCATAAGTAGGCCCTTTTTTTATATTATGCTCAACCAGTAGAGAACATGTATGATGTATGTGACATCCCAGCCTGTTTTCCATAGTTGCTTTTCTTACTTATGATTATTGCCTACGAAGTGCTAACTTGCAGGTTGGAGGGGTACCCCGGGGTCCGTTAGGGGCGGCCGGGAGGAGATGTGTTGTTGCACAGTTTGAGGTCAGCCTTTGCTGACCCACGTTACTAATAAATTTTTCAGGGCAAGGATCGCATGTAGGAGCTAGCTCGCCGACCAGAAAGGCCTAAGCCACATGAAGTGTTTTTCTCTTTTTGTAGCCCTACTTATGAGTTGTTATGTTTGAGACTCTTGTTGTCCGGCTTGCATGCTGAGGTAGACTAGGAGTGCTGAGCACATTCATGATTGATGTATTATTTTTCTTTTGGACACTTGATGTAAGGCCTTAAGGTCATTTGTTTTACTCTTTAGTGGTGGATAACTTCTAGTTCTGTTCTATTTCCGCTGTGTTGTGCAAAGAGTTTTGAGTGTGGGTAGCTGTATCAACTTTTAATACTAACGATGTGGCGTCTGTATGTTGTGGGGCCCCGGCCGGACCCATATTATACGTTCATTACAGGGGAGGTGTTACAGTAAAAGAAATTTTTCCGTATGTCACGGTTTTAGTTTCGCACCCTGAAAAGGGTGATTTCAAAGTGCATGGGCAGCGTCTTAAACTTTATCTCTGTGGTGATGTCATTCCAAACTGTATTAATATTCTTCTACACGAACTTTAAACTAACTGGACACTATCTAGTTACTTGCTACTTTGGACAAATAATGGTTCGGACAATATTTTTTTTAATGCGTCGAGCTCAAACGACGCTTTAAACAAAGGGCACTCTTGGGAGGCAACCCAATCTATTTTTTTTTGTTTTCTTTATTTTACATTTTTGCCCCGGATGGTTTCCGCCAAGCTCAAGCTTCTGCGACCGCCTGCTCCAATGCTGCTAAATCGATCACAAAGTCCAACAAAAGACCTTTCCAGCCGACTCAAAGCACAAGCATGGGGGAGCGGCATCACTGATCTTTCGCTGCAAAATAAAACCAGGGAAGTACCTGTTTTTCAATTCTGTCTTTCATTTCTATACTTTAATTTTCTCTCATTCTCCAACCTCCTTCTCCATTGAGGACAATGTAGATTTTAAGCTTGGGGGAGGACTTCCACCTTTTTGCTTTTGTAAATATCTTTTATTTTCTTTTTGGTTTTTTTGTAAATATTCTTCAAAAATCCAAAAAAATCCAAAAATCCAAAAAATATATATATAGCTGCATTTTGGTATTTCAATAACTACCACATGTTTATGTTTTGTTTTTCTCAAACTTCTTTATAAACAACGTAGTTAATTATAATTTTTCTAATCATTTTTTATCATATTTCACAAGTAAAATGTTGGTCATGCTGTGTTTCTAATTCACGGTAGCATGTTAAGGTGAAATATTTCTCTAAAACGCGCATTTCTATTATGGTTTTCCGTTCTTTATTTTCTTTACTTTCTCTAAAATTTATCATCCACTATTTTCCTTTTCGTCTTTAGATAATTTTTGTAAGGACAACTTTTGAATAACGTAGTAGATATGAACGATCCAAGTCACATATTATTTTTATTTTCAAGATAATTTCATCAATCTTCTTTTATTATCTCGAACTTGTTTTTTGATATTTTTCAAATCTATGTTTTAAATAAACTTAAAAAGCGTGAAAATGATTTAGGCCATTTTTGTTTACGTTTGAGCTTTCCTGCCAATCTAAAATCTTTTACCACTAGTTAGCCGCTTTTGAGCCTTTTTTCCAAATTCATTTGATAACTCCATATAGCATTTCATTTTCACCAAAGCCAAAATTTCTACCTATCTTATCACGCTAAATTTTTTGAGTTTCATTCTAAAATTTTCATGATAGGAAATTTTGTGTTATCTTTGGAGAAATTGTTGAAAAAAGTGTACTCAAAAGCAATGTTTGATTTTTTTTTCTGGCCAATTCAACATGAAAGAAATTTTTTTTTATGGCCTTTGTTTTGAAAAAAGAAAAAAAAATGAATGATGAAAAAAAAAAATAATAAAGAAAAAAAAAGAAAGAAAAAAAAATTATATATATACATATTTTGTTTAAAATAAAATTTTTTTTTTGAAACTCGTTGTTTTGGTTTAGTGTGATTTTAAGCCTCCATATTTATATTTGAATTCCACTCCTATTCATAATCCTAAAACAAACGTTTCGGTCATATTAAGTCCTTTTGATTCACGCCTTTTTAAATTTTATTTAACAACTAAGAAAAGGGAAAAAGTAAATCAGTTTTAGTTTTGGACTTAAACTTAGATTTTTGTTATTTAATTGATATAATTATAATGCGTTGCTTGGATCTAGTAATAACTCAATACATTCTTTTCAATCTCGTTGCCTTGCTTAAATCTATTTAAAGAATTTCGTCAAAATTCTGGATGATTTATTTTTGTTAAGTAAAGTTTATAAAAGTTAAACCATACCAAATAATTGTTTTAGATTTACGTTTTACATTCTCCCTACCTGGAATTTCGCATAGTACTTGTGTAAGCATGATTAAAACTTTTTTTAATTAGTCACTTTTTATGATTAGCTAGTTTTTATATCTTTGCTTGGGGACAAGCAAAACTTAAGCTTGGGGGAATTTGATAATACGGTTTGCAGTTAATTATATTAGGGTATTTTCACGGTTTTAAAGCAAATCATGTCTTGTAAAGTACTTATTTTGATTCCCCTTTGTATATATTTTTGTCGCTAATGCATTTTTTCTGCTTTTTGTAGGTTTTCAAGGCTTTCAGCTGAATTTTGTTATGACACGCCCCAAGGTCACGCCTTACCCGGGCGTGTACCTAGGGCGTGTAACCCAGAGGAATGAAGCAATTGGTCTGAAACTGCATTCCGTGGAAACTTAGTGTACACGCCCTCTGTCACGCCCGTATCACATCCGACATGGGCGTGTTCCAAAGCCGTGTCCCCAGGTTCCGAGGAATCGCCCCAATGCACTCATTTTTCCCGCTCCACCGTCGCACCGAAAGTGTCACGCCCCCGGGTCACGCCTGACCCGGGCATGACATATGGGCGTGTACTTCAGCAACCACTCCTGTCACCTCCAGCATTCAATCCCAGCTCAACAAAGTCATGCCGCAAAGAACACGCCCTATGTACACGCCCTACCAGGGCGTGACATTTGGGCGTGTACTTCAGTTACTTCGCCAGAATTAAATTCTAGCCCAAAAAAGTTGCACCGAATTTGTCACGCCCCAGGGTTACGCCCGACCCGGACGTGACAGGGGGGCGTGACCCGACCCGAAAAAATCTATAAATAGAGCCCATCTCCAAGGGTTCAGGACACCTTTTGGATTGAGAGGGGTGGTTCTGATCCTTTCTATTTTTGAACTTTTTCAAGCATGTCTCTTCATTTTTAGCTCTTCTTATCTCTAGCTTAATGCTTTCCCTGTATTAGCTCCTAGCTTCTTTCTGTAGCATAATGTTAATGATAGTGTAGTTTACTTTCCATGCACTTGTAATCTCTGGTTTTCAAGTTGTAAGATCCCTGTTTCCATTAATAAAGAAGTGTTGCTTTCTTTTTCATTTCTATTTGTTTCATTATTTTCTTCTACGCATCTTCTTTTCTCCATTTTACCATGAGTAACTAATCCTCCTTGTACTCGATCTTGATGATCCGAGGTTCGAGTTGATTAAGTTATGATGCTTTAACTCTACTTTTTCTTTCTAAAGTTATACCTTGAATTACTCTTGATTAAAAACCCTACTTGGAGATATATCATCAATATGTATATTTTCCATCATTAGCTTTCATTCTTGGCTAGCCGAGAGGCTGATAGTTTGAAGTAAGCACTCAAGAGTAAAGAGATTTGCACGCACCCCTCGAGAGAGGCAGACGTTAAATCTCCTGGATCTGAGTGAAATCCAATAGAGGAGTTCACAGCTTAATGCGAGCTTTAGATCTCCGATCGGATGAGAGTTCGGTTGAGCATTCCTAAACTCAGGTAGGCACGGCCTCGAGAGAAGTGTGTTTATGCTTATGGAACCTCCACAGTCAAGGTTTTAGCTTTATTAAGTAAAAGTTTATTTTCGCATTTCTTAATCAACTTTAGCCTAGGTGATCCTTGATCGAGTGCTCTTCTCTTTGATTGTCTTAATCCCTCGCTGTAATCGTTTTAATAGCTCTCTATTTTTCCGCAAGATTTTCTTTCTTAGCATAATACTTCTCTCCTCAATCGCATTTTAGTAATCTCTTAAACCCTAAAACACTCTTCGATAAGATAATTGTTTTCGTGTGAGTAAGATTATTTAACAGTTCCCGGATTTTAATACGACACTTGTGTCCCCTAGCTGCATTTCGATAGGTATACTTGCCTTGTTGGATTGTTAGTTTGGTTATTTTCTCCTTGCGAAGATTTGTAACACCACCACGCAACTGATCGAATAAGTCGTCGATTCTAGGCAGAGGATACCTGTTCTTGATGGTGACTTTGTTCAACTCCCTATAGTCGATGCAAAGGCACATCGAACCATCTTTCTTCTTCACAAAGAGAACAGGTGCACCCCAGGGAGACAAGCTCTTCCGTATGAAACCCTTCTCCAATAACTCATCCAGCTGGGTACGCAACTCCTCCAGCTCTCGCGGGGCCATATGGTACGATGCCTTAGCAATAGGACGCGTACACGGCTCCAAATCAATCACGAACTCGACATCTCTGACAGGAGGAAGACCGGGAAGGTCGCTAGGAAACACATCAGAAAACTCACGAACGACAGGAATCTCATCCAATCGAGGCAAACTGCTAACAGTCCCCAGCACTGAGACTAAGCAAGCAAAACAATCAGAACTGAATAACCTCTGAACACATACTGCAGAAATCACCGGAGAGACCTGGCGTGGATCGCCATAAATACTCCCAGGCTGACCGTTGTCTTTATTGAAATCCAAGCATTTACCCCTGCACTGGATCACTGCATCGTATCGGGACAACCAATCCATGCCTAGGATAACATTGAAATCCTCTAAGTCAATCATCTTCAGATTTGCCTTAGCCCGAAAATCCCCCAACATAATAGGACAATCCAGAATGCCCTGATCTGATACCACGGAATCACCCGAGGGGAATTTGACGCAAAAGGCATCACCGAGATGATCAAGAAACAGCTGGCACCTCTCTACAAAGGCCCTAGCCACAAATGAGTGGGTAGCACCTGAGTTAAAGAGAACGCGCGTCCATCGGTTCTTTACCTTAAAACTCCCTATATAAATATAAACAGGAAAATTGCACAATCATTTAAGAAATCAATAGCCAAACTAATCTGCAATGGAAGTAAAAGACTAGCGAGAGGGTTTACCTGAAATGACTTGCGTCGAAGTTTGAGCCTCCGCTGATGATATCACATTCAGCTTCCCTTTGCTTTTATCCACGGGCTGAGGCGATGGCAAGGATTGAAGGGGAACTGGTCGGAGCACAGACTGGAGCTGCGGGCATCGGACCTTGGTATGACCTTTCTGTCCGCACTGATAGCAGGCCTTGTCCTTCAACCAGCAACGGGCAACATCATGCCCCTCTTTCTTGCACAGAGTACACACCACATTCTGCCTGGGAGCACCCTAAATAGCATGCACATGCTCCTTCTGCGCCGCCGCCCTCTTGAAATATCTCTCAGCAGGATGGCCCGACCGACCACAAAAACTACAAACCTCCTTACTCCTCTTCCTCAAAGGAGCACCGGGCACTTGGGGGCTCTTTGCTTCAACAGCTTTCCTCTTCTCATTCCTCGCTTGCTGTCCTCTTTGCTTCGTGCTTTCGATGGCCTCTACCTTCAAAGAGGCCTCAACTGCCCCAGCACAACTCACCGCTCCATGAGCCACCGCTAGCTACTGTACATCGCTCCGCAGGCCACCGAGGAAATGATTCACTCTATCCTCCTCTGAGCTCACCAAACTAGGGCAAAGCGACTGAGTTTGCTAAACTCAATCTCATACTCGCTGAATGTGAGTTGCCTCTGCTTCAGATGCAAGAAGTCGTTTATCAGCCTGTCTCGTTCCACTGACGGTAGAAACTTCCGCATCAAGATCTCCTTGAAGGAAGCCCAAGTGCTTCCTCCTACCATTCCCTCCTTCTACCTCATCCACCAGCTCTTCGCTAACCCCTTCAGCTGATAGGTGGCCAACATCACCTCCTGCTCCTCAGACACTCCAGAATAATGAAACATTTCCTCTATGGAAATCAACCAGTCATCCAATATCATGAAGTCCGCCTTACCATCATAGGTAGGGGGTCGCAGTCGCTGGAACTGAGTGATGAAAGCCATCTCCGGGGGCACCACCACTAGAGGCACCAAAGGGGCTGGGGGTGCAGGAGGTGCGGGAACAGCTATACCCGCAGCAGGATCCTGCGCTCTCGGGGCCAGTCCTGCCACCACAAATATCAGGGATTGGATCTGAGACTGAACGTCCACCATCTGCCTCGAAAGAGCCTCATTGCTCTGCCTCAGACTCTCCACAACTGCACTGCTTAGAGCACTAGAAGACTCATCCTCAGATTGGGGAGTCGACCTCGTCACTCTACGCTTAGGCGCCATACTAAAAAAAACAAACAAGCAAGCATAAGAACATAGTTCAACTACTAGGACAAAACAAACAGGTACAGACAAACCTACATAAGTACTTTCTTTCACTGCCAACTTGCTCTGGGGTTTATATATATATATATATATATATTTATACAGAGGAAATAATGCCATGCTTAACCTAAGATAGTTCACCACCATCACACTAACTCTTGTGCCTATATCGGGAATGCATGAATTTATATTCTTTTTGACTCAAAACCATGTGTGTACATATGTCATCCTGCAAGTCCTTAGCTTGGCACGTTGTGCTTATACAATGTTATGCTATGCATGATTGTGCTATGCATTCTAAAAAGCCCTAATGCATGTTATGAGCGGCGTACACATGAAAATGTTATGCATCCCATACTACATAACATTTCCATGCAACGAAAAGAAAAACGTGCTAGATGCATTCATGTGGTGAGGTTATGCATCCCATACTACATAACCCTCACATGTTGCCTCCTATGGTGGATCCATATACAAACACATATTATGCATCCCATACTACATAATATACCTCGTATACTTCATGTTATGCTATGAGTGTAGTGTTCGTGCTTCAGCCAAGACGTGGTTGATGATATATCGGTGTGTGTATGATATGATGCTAAACCTCTAATACCTACAAGGAAAGGTTGCCCGACAAATTATCAAGCAACCTCCCTCTGATACCAACTGTCACAACCCGCATTTTCTCCGAAATTTAAGAGGTATCATAGTAGGAGAAAACACGCGTTGTGATGCCACGTCGGGCAGGGGATAACAGCCGACGCTCAGGCACCCCCAAACTACTAAGACTATGAAAAATCATAAGCTTAAATGATGTGAAAATCAATTTTATTTTAGAGGCCGTATCCCTCGGCTCGGTGGATCAGCTAGTCCACAATTAAAAACAATACTTATACGCAGTGGAAATTAATTTAGTTACATTTGACATCCTAGAAGAGAGCATAAGTGTTCCCAGGGGACAACTTATACTATGCATACCCTACATTTATGTTATACAATATATACGAAAATAATCTTTTACGTCGCTTGGAAAGTAGTGTTGAGTTTTATAAAGCATGCTGATCATGAGATATACATATGATAGTGCTTTTAGATTTTAAAAGTAACTAACAACCTAGCATAAATCTTCCCAAGAGCAAGTTGAATAACTCCAAAACAGGAAATGTAGCAGTATAAGCAAAGTACAAAGCAACTAAAAGAGAAACCACCAGTGGGCGTCAACCACTGACACGAACCCACTGGTGCGTAGGCATATCTGTACTACAAGTCTAAAGAAACTACCTCCCAAGAGTGAGGAACTGAGAACCACAGTAGCAGCTAAAATACTAGAAAATCTCCAGGAGCAAACTAGCCGCATAGTCGGCTAAATACCTGTACCTGAGGTATTCAGAAAAACGAACACCTCAGCAAAGCAACTATCAAAAGGAAAACAAAGGTACAATAGATTTATACAGGATTTAAAATCAGGTCAGAAGTAAGTGAAAGTGAAGTAAAACAGATATAGGTAAAATAAGGTAGTAAAGCAGGTAAAACTGATTCCCACAAAGGTTAGTAGAAAGGGAGTGCACCAAGAGCACGAATGAAGCCGAACTTCAACTATCTCTGCAAAAGGTTTAGCACAGCTATAAAACCCTAACATAGAGCTAGAGCAGAAAGAGTCACCTAGTACTGAAGATGGACAAAATCAGTAACAAGGGCCTAGACTGGTGACCACATGTCAAACCAAGTCTTTCAGGCCTAAATATCATCATGGTGTTGTGGTGGTGGCATCGGTCCACTCAGCCAAGCAACCCATATATGTCTTAGTAAGGCAAGAAGAAAACAGGGGTGGCGGCATCGGTCCAACTCTCCCCTAAATCACATCCTACTCCAGCACTTAGTGACTAGGAAAAAAAACGCTTACTGGTGGTTTCATGAACCACCAAGAAGTCAACACATCCCTACTCCAACTAGAGCAACCCACCTAAGAAGCTTAGCTGCCTAGCAGCTGACGGCGCTGGTTAACTAAACACACATTTAAAATGTGAAAAATATCTAAATCTCAAATACTTAAAGTACTACAATATCAGTTTGTATCAAGTGATTTGATCCTAAATATATTAAGTGGTTTGATACTAAATATATACTAAACACACATATATGAGTTATATATATGAATGAACTAAACTTCCCATTTATCTTCTTGAGTGGTTTGATACTAATCATGCACAAGTAGATTGATACAACACATGTACGATTAGTTCACTATCAAAACATATACACTTAAATTTAGGGGTTTGATACCGCACATAAGCACGGGAATTCGACATTACATGCAAACCGAAGGATTAACACTAGACAAAACATGAGATTTGGGTGGTTTTGATACAAATCCGATTTCGGAGCAACTACGGAGCAAGCTATAAAATAATCTTGCAACTAATTAAAACAAACCATTGCAATGGTTTACACCCAAGGAAGACCGGAAACAATGAATTATCTCATGAAACGGACAAGCTTACTACCGAGGGCTCTCGAGTTATACCCGATCGGGGCAATACTCATAGCAAAAGGAACACTTGCCTAACAAAACTGATCTGGGCAAAATAAACAAAAACAGCCCAATAACAAAATAGTGGACCGGCAGGAATAACAAAGATGGAAAAACAACGCTATGGCAATAACAAAATAAGAAAAGGAGATGTGAGGCCTTGTACCGATTTTCATATGCATAACCAAGTAAAAAAATATAAAACAATAGATTTCTAGGAATCAAGCAAACAAGACAAGATATGGAAGTACTTTGGCAAGGATACACTTGCCTTGGCTTAGGAGGAATTCGGCCAGCAACCCCCTTCCCAACCTAATCGGCCGCATGCAAGAATCCTAGGAGGAAATATGGAAAGAAAGAAAACAAAAGAATTGGGCGCTCAAAGCTTGGAAGAAAACAACCCGCCATTCACGATTCCAAAGAAAAGAAGGAGAAATCCCAAAATGAATACCTTGAAACGAAGGTCTAGCCTAGAGGAGCTCGGATCTGGCCTCAAACTGGAGTTTCAAAGTAGATTGGGCAAGGAGACCGGCGATCGGAGTTCATCCAGGTTTCCGCCCTTTTCTTTCGCTCGATCTGCAGGTGCAGGGCCGTCGGGTTGGGTATGGAGAAGACCTAAACCTAAGGCATCTCCTTATATATGATAACCTAATAAAATAATCGCATGAATTACAATCCTATTAACTATTGAAATATTAATTAAGTATTATTCATATATACTTATATACCTATACACATTTATACATATCTATACATATACATCTACTATACACATACATGTACACCAACACATAAACATTTACTTATTCATATACTTATACACATAAATTTTTACACTTATAAATATATATATACTGCACCTACCCGCACATACCCGCACACATGCATTTATAAAGCCTCACACTTACGTGCACGCATGCATTAATTCACTAGCACGCCTAAATCACTCACCAAACTAAAATGCAAAAAACATGTAAATACGCTCACATAAATGACGACTCGCTAACTAGCGACCGTCGGAATAACGCGAAAATTAACATTCTCGGATTCCGAACAAGTCCGCACAGTAGCTAAGCACTCGGGCTACGAAAACATCGGCGAAGTCGGACACAACCTCCGACGACCACACACTTGGGCTAACCTCACCCGAAGCCAAAGCACAAGGATTCCCTAAGAGGCTCAGCCGGGCCTCCAAAACAGACGCCGGCTAGCTGGGGAATCCATACAACAGGCTATAATCTCTAAGAACACCTAACGAGGTACTCTAACAACGGCACGAGCCGAAAATGTGCCAACGTAATGCCAAACAAGGATTTAAACAATTGCTGAAAAATCGGGGGCGTTACATTTCTGCCCGCTATTTGCCAGTAGGCTCCGCAGCACCTGCAAGCAACAATCCACTGAAGCGGTGGCAAACAAAAGCAACGGTCAGCTAAGCTGACCAAATTATAACGATCCTGCCCTTAAACCCGTGGCGGCGATGATCCTTCCCTGACTTTGTTAGTGTAGCCAGGAAGTAGAGAAATTTCACATCATCATATGCATAGGTTCGCACGGCCACACACCCCGTGCTCTCAGGGTATATTCTCGGTGAACATGGTCAAGGTCTGCGGTCTCACAACCATCCCTTGGAGGACAATTTCTCGTGAGCATTATGGTCTTTCCGGCCTTTGCCCAAGACCCTCCATCTATGCCAACGGCGAGTACCACGTACCTTAGGTATCTCTAACCGAACGTCATAGAGCGGGTACAGTTCCACCTGACCCGTTGCTCACACCACAACGTCAATTTAAGTGATATGTGAGGGTCAAGTTTCCCCGATTCCCAATCCGACCACACACTTTACATAACCAAGTTATGTACAAGTTGGCTCCCAGGACACCAAGTTGGGAGAATCACGCATCTGTCCAGATTTTCGGGAGCACCTTGGAGATAATCCCCAAGGCTCCCTGTTGCAATCTACCGCGTAGAAAACCCGAAAAACAATCATCTGTGTGAAGTCTTCTCCGGCCATTCATGCAATGCAACATCACCGATCCAAACCAACGTGTCCGGGTAGGCTTCACACATCAAGCCTATATCCGTTTCTCGATAACTGACTCTACATGCAAAACAATGGGGACTATTCATGTCTACCCAAAGGAACATCTCACACTCACCGCAAACTCGCGAGAGCGGGCTTCCAATGCAAGGGAAAAGAGGACTTCACATGTACAAGATGAGAATCGTTACCTTAGCATTCCTCATCAGTGCCATGAAAATCTATGCGGATGAAAAGCACCGCAATGTCCTCGCCTCCGTAGATCCGAACTCGGCTTGCGATTTGGGGCTCCGAAGCTCCACAGGCGGTTGGATCTCTCCTCCTTCTTCTTCCTTGCTCTCCCCTCTCTCTAGAACTCTTAGAAAGAGAAAACCCAAATATAATGAGGGTTTCTAAACCCTGTTCCCGGGTTAAACCCTGCCAGGATAAGCCGGGACCGTTATGTCCCAAAGGAAGGAAACAAATAGCCACGATTCACACTTAAAATCCAAAACCTGGGTCGAACATGGCTTGTCACACGCCCGTGTCTAAGGCCGTATGCCCCATTCGATGTCGAAACCGTCGCATCCCTAAAATAACACGGGCTATCGATACGCCCGTGTCATCCAGCACACGCCCCTGTAGTTGGGCATGTTGCTCCATCGACACAGGACCAACACCAACCCGAGGAGAACAAGTGTACTCAACACACCCGTGTCGAATTTGACACGCCCGTATCAGGCTGAACACGCCTGGGCTACAGGCCGTGTTCTACCCACCCCCCCAGACACAAAATGGCAAACCACCCGAGTATGACACAGTCTGGGACACGCCCGTTTCTCAGGCCTTGTTCGTTGTTCGGCGATCGTTGACTGCTATTTTGTCGACCACACGGGCACCGTCGAACCCGAGCACGATATGGCCCTGGGAGACGCCCGTGTCCCAGGCCGTGTGACCCCTACCAAGTCCCAAACATGGATCAAAACGCTACACGTCCCTCTTTTGAGTTTTGGGGCCTTACAGAACTCGACTCCATTTGATCAAGCGTCGAGTGAAACTGGACGAATTAACTTAGAAAATATTCTAGATTTTGTAGGCGTTGAGTGTGTCGAGTGAACTCGACGCTGTTGGGTACATTGGTCAAATGTACCTGATTTGAAGAAGCCTCACCTAACTCAATGATATACATCATAATGTATTTGATGTTTGTTTGAGTTACTTGTGCAGGTTAGGTATACACTGGATTGAAGCTAAAAGTTTCTAAGTCCATGTGTCGACACCCAGAGGGAAAGTGTCGACACTTGAGAAAGCTTGTGTCGACACCCAGACAAGTAGTGTCGACACTTGGAGTCATTGTGTCGACATCTGGGATGAAGAGTCGACACCAGACAGAAAGTGTCGACACTTGGAGCTGTGTCGACACTCAGTGAAGAAGAATGCAGAAAAGCTGTGTCGACACTTAGCAGAAGTGTCGACACCTAGAAGAGCTGAGTCTACATCAGAAAGTGTCGACACTTGGAGTTATGTCGACACTCAGCAAAATTCTGCAGAGACTAAGGACAAGTGTCGACACTCAACACAATGTGTCGACACTCAATCAGCAGAGTCAACATATGAAGAATGTGTCGACACTCAGCACAATGTGTCGACACACAAACAGAAGAATCAGTAATTGAAGTAAGTGTCGACACTCAACACAATGTGTCGACACTATGCAGAAGAGTCAACACTTGAAGAAAGTGTCGACACCCAGCACAATGTGTCGACACTTAGTTGAAGACTCTACACTTGAAGAAAGTGTCGACACAAGGAGCTGTGTCGACACTTAGCAAAGAACAGAAAAGTTTACAAAATATTCTAAGTACAAGTGTCGACACTAAGGAATGTGTCGACACTCAGCTGAAGAAATAAAATTGAAGACTTGTGTCGACACCAAGAAGCAGTGTCGACACTTGACAGTTTCAACACATGAAGATGTGTCGACACAAAGGAGATGTGTCGACACTTAGAAGAATACAGTTAAAGAATGAAGAACAAGTACTTGTGTCGACACTCAATTTCAGTGTCGACACATGCAGAAGAATCTGTGTCGAGACATACAAGGAATTGTGTCGACACCTTGTAGACTTGTGTCGACACTTACACAACATGTGTCGACACTTAGTCTATAAGTGTCGACACTTAAGAACAGAAAGTCTCGACACTATCTGACAGTTAGAGAATTTCAAGAAGTGACTGGTTGACATGACAGCTGCCGATCCAGCCGGTCTACAGCAACTGTCAGAGAAGTCAGAAGTCTGTTATGAACCGGACCAGCCGGTTACCATGAAGAAGCCTATAAATAGGCACAGATGTTTACAGAAACAGAAGTTGTGAAGGTTGTTGATCAAATTGCTAACAGAGTTCAGATTATTGTTGAAGTAATCTTTAAAAGTGGTATACAGAGATCAACACAAGAAGATCTGGCAGTCCAACTGCAGATCTAAGAAGTTGGAGAGAGAGAGCTCCAATCAAGAATTCAGTCTTTGGAACTAAGGCTGAGAAGAAGGATTCAGAATCATCTGGATCTCAAGAAGCAGAGGTCAAGGATCAACTGCAGAAGATTCAGACTAATTCAGTTCTAACTCAAGAAGCTTTGAAGGAAGCTAAGTCAGTTTGGATCTAACTGAGTTCTTCCAAGAACTCTTCAAGAAACTCTCAACTCCTCTCTTATTTTCTGAGTTGTAGAGTTAGCTATTGTATTTCTATTTTAACTTGTAGGATCCATTGGATCTGAGAGAATTGTAAGCCTATATTATAAAGGCTGAGGGTAGGGCTTGGTTGCCTGAGTGTAGGAGTTGAAGAACTCTGAGTGTAGGCCTTAATTGGCTGAGTGTAGGCCTGGGTGGCTGAGTGTAGGCCTTTGTGGCTGAGTGTAAGGCTTTGGGCCTGAGGTGTAGGAACCTAGTTGGGTTCTGAGATAGTGGAGAAGTTTGGCCGAATCTAGTACACTGCTAGATAGGCGAAGGGGGAAAGTGGATGTACCCAAAGATTGGGGAACCACTATAAATTGTGTGTCTGCTGTGCTGTGCTGTGCTGTGCATTAACTGTTTATATTCTGTGATTGCTGTTAACTGTAGAATTCTGTGAATAACTGTTGTGCTGCCAACAAGTTTTAAAAAGGTTTAGGTCACCTATTCACCCCCCCCCCCCTAGGTGTTTAGGTACCATATCTTTCAAGTGGTATCAAAGCGAGGTTCCTCAAACAAGGACTAACAGTCTAAGGAGATCCTGTTTGGCAGAAACAGTCTAAGTCAGAAAACAGATTCAAGAAATTCAAGAACTTCAAAAACATGGGTTCTTATGAGAATCACAAAGAGTTGGGTTCCATGAAGTTACCCATATGCAGAAGGAGATTTTTGGAATCTGGAAAGAAAGGGTTAGGCTATTTATGGAGGCCTCAGACCCAAGAATCTACATCACAGTCAAGGAAGGGCCTTATGTGCCAATGAGATTTCAGTACTGGATGCAAATCAGAGGACTCCAAAGGATTTCTCTGAGATGACCAAGGATGAAATTGTCCTAGCCACTATGGACAAAAGGGCACAAAACATTATAGTAAGTGCCATTGATGATGCCACCTTCCAGAACTTAATTCACTGTAAAACAGCAAAAGAGATGTGGGATACTCTCATTGTCTATATGGAAGGTTCTGAAGAAGTTAGGCAAGATAGGAAGTCCTTGCTTAATCAAGAGTATGAGAGCTTTAGGCAAGGAAGAGGAGATAGCATCACTGAATGCTACAAAAAGTTCTATAGAATTGTTAATGAACTCATGTCCTATGGAAGAGAGTTCACTAACTATGAATTGAATGATAAGTTCTTAAGGTCCCTAACCAAAGACTAGGACACCAAGATCTGTGCCATCAGAGAAATGGCAAAGTTGGGAGAAATTCCTCCTCCCACACTGTTTGGCAAGTTGTTGTCTTATGAGATGCAGCTGTCTGTGAGAAAAGAGGAGGAAAAATCAACAAGGACTGAGCACAGGGAAAGGACTGTTGCCTTCAAGTCAGAAGTACCTAGAAAGGGGAGGACTAAGTCATCAACTCCTCCTCCAGAGGTAGTTGAATCAGAATCTGATGAGTCTGTTAGCACAAAGTCTACAAGCAGTGAAAGTGATGAAGACTTTGCTGCATTCACCAGACATTTTCAGAAATTCCTAAAGAAGAAACAGTGGAGGTCCAGACCTTCATTTTCCAAAGAAAAGAATCCAGTGACAAAAAGAAGACTCACTTCAAAGGAAAGAAGGAGAAGTCCTTTGTTGCAAAGAATGAGAAGACTCTTTCAGACATTTCTTCTTCAGACACTGAGACAGATGCTGAAGCCTATATAGGGCTATTTGCTGAAGAAGAAGAGGAGTTTATGCAGATCATGGAATCAATCTATGAACAAGAAGAGTGTCAGTGCCAAGGACTGATGGCATTGACTGAAAGTACCAAAATCCTGGAGCAGCCAGGACCTAGTCAGGTACAAAGTCCAACTCAAAGTTCAGATTCAGTTCTAGTTCAGAGTCAGATTCATCTTCATCAAGTGATGGAAGTGTTTCTGAATCTGAGGGAGATATTCATCAGCTCTTAGATGAATATAAAGTACTGTTGCAAGCCTATAAGAAAAGCAAGTCCCTTGCCAAAAGTCAGGCAAAGGAGATTGCTGATCTAAAGGCAGCTGCAACAGACTTTGAGAAGGAATTTGATCAAAAGCTCAATGAGGTAGCCAGGCTGAAACACATTACTGTGATTCAGATGGGAACTATCACTTATAAAAATGATCAAATTAAGAGACTGGAGATCAATCTCCAGAAGGAAAGAGAGCTAGTTGCTAGGTTTTCAAAACCTAAATCAGTGCTACCCTTGATTGATGAATTTGTTCATCATAAAGGAAAGGCTGGATTGGGTTTTATTAAACCAGCTAGGACTGTTCAGGATCAGTCCAAGTCCAAGGGCAAAGCCCCAACATTCAATAAGCCTGCTGTAGTCAAGACAGCCAAGTCTGTACCTAAGCAAAGGTACAACAAGTTTGAATGCTGGTGTTGTGGCAAGGTTGGCCACTTTGCCTTGGATTGTTGGCACAATGCCAGTGCCAAGTTGAGTAGCAAGTTACCTGGTGGAAAGCCAGCAGGTAGCTATGTCAAGTTGCAAACTAACAATCACCAAGGACCCAAGTTTACTTTGGGTTCTAAGGTTCATTAATTTGTTTTGCAGGTGAATCCAAGTGGCCATACCCCAACATGGTACTTGGATAGTGGATGTTCCAGACATATGACTGGAACAAGGGGACTACTGAAGGACTACATTCCAATCAAAAATGGTCCTAAAGTGACCTTTGGTGGTTCTGAAAAAGGAATCATCAAAGGGTTTGGTAACATCTCTTCAAACCTTGTTACCATTACTCAAGTGGCTTATGTTAAAGGGTTGAAACACAACCTCATTAGTATAAGTCAGTTAAGTGATGTAGGGTATGACATCTCATTTGTTAAAAATGGTTGTCATATCAAGAGGTCAAGTGATCAAGAGATCATTTTGACAGGATATAGAAAGAGGAATGTCTACTGCTTAGACATTATGATTGAGAACAATGGTTCTCCTGTTTGTCTTGTAGCTGATGAGACAGTCTCTCATTGTGTCAAGTGGCACAAGAGGCTAGCTCATCTTAACTACAAGACTATTAGCAAACTCTTTAGCAAAGAGTTAGTGAGGAATGGTCCTCAAGTTAAGTGTGTTAAAGATGGCATTTGCTCAGCTTGTCAAAAGGGCAAGCAGACTAAATCCACCTTTAGAAGCTTGAGAACAAAGATGCTGTGAGGTGTTTATACCTCTTGCATATGGATCTATTTGGTCCAATGCCAGTTCACAGCTTAGGTAGGAAGGTCTATACCTTTGTAGTTGTTGATGACTACTCAAGGTTTTCCTGGGTGTTCTTCTTAAGGCAGAAATCTGAAACACCTAGTGTCTTCTATAGCTTTGTTAAGCAAATTCAGAATGAATTGAACTGTACAGTGGTCAAAATTAGAAGTGACCATGGTACTGAGTTTCAGTCTGAAAGCATGACAAAACTGTGTGAAGATTTTGGGATATTTCAAGAATTCTCTTCACCTAGAACACCTCAGCAAAATGGCATTGCTGAGAGGAAGAATAGGACCTTGATAGAGGCTGGTAGAACCCTACTTAGTGATACATCACTGCCTGAGTATTTCTGGGCTGAAGCAGTTAACACTGCATGCCATGTGATAAATAGGGCTACCATCACTAAAAGGTTAAACAAGACTCCCTATGAAGTTGTGAAAGGCAGGAAACCAAACCTATCCTATTTCAGGATTTTTGGTTGCAAATGCTTCATACTTAACAATGGGAAAGTCTTACTTAACTAAGTTTGCTGCCAAGTCCCAAGAGGGAGTGTTTGTTGGGTACAGCAATAATAGTAAGGCTTATAGAGTCTACAACTTGACTACACAAGTTGTAGAGGAGTCTGTGCATGTAGTTTTTGATGAGACACAACTAATTAACAATGAGTTGTCTAGCAATGTATGCAGCCCCACAGGTCTTACTAAGAAGATGGACAAGCTAACCATAGAAGATGTACCTGCTGCAAGACAGCAAGTAGAAGGAGATGGCTTATGTCCAGGGGGAGAACTACATGTACAAGGAGCTGAAGAAGTACAAGGAACTCAGTTTGATGAAGATGCTGAAGAAGTTCAACCAGAAGTAAGGATGCCTCCAGCCAACAGGCATCTAAGAGATCATCCAGTAGAGCTGATTATTGGAGATCCAAGACAAGGTGTTCAGACAAGGAGCAGAAATCAGAATGCTGTAGTATATTCAAGTTTTCTGTCTCAAATAGAACCAAAGAAATTTGAAGAAGCTATACAAGATCCACAGTGGACTGAAGCAATGCAGGAAGAACTTAATCAGTTCAAAAGGTGCAAGGTTTGGGACTGGTTCCTAAACCTAAAGATCACAATGTGATAGGAACAAAGTGGATCTACAGGAATAAGTTAGATGAACAAGGAGTCATCATTAAGAATAAAGCAAGACTGGTTGCAAAAGGATATAGGCAAGAAGAAGGTATTGATTTTGATCAAACCTTTGCCCCAGTAGCCAGACTGGAGGCCATAAGGATGTTCTTGGCCTATGCAACCTATCAAGGATTCAAGGTATACCAAATGGATGTGAAGTCAGCATTCCTAAATGGTAATTTAAAGAAGAAGTATATGTGGAGCAGCCTTCAGGTTTTGTTGATCCTACTCTTCCACATTATGTCTATAGACTTAGGAAAGCATTGTATGGGTTAAAACAAGCACCTAGAGCTTGGTATGAAACCCTATCTAGTTTCCTCATTGAGAACAAGTTCTCAAGGGGGAAAATAGATAAGACTCTATTCCTTAGGGAATCTAGAGGCAAAGTCATACTTGTCCAAATATATGTAGATGACATTATATTTGGGTCTACTGAAAGTAGCCTTTGCAAAAAGTTTGCAAAGCTTATGCAAAGTCAATTTGAGATGAGTAGTATGGGAGAACTGAAGTTTTTCTTGGGTCTCCAAGTTAAACAGACTGGAAGTGGTCTATCCATATGTCAGTCCAAGTTCACCCTAGAACTCATAAGGAAGTATGGTATGGATTCATCCAGTACCATGAAGACTCCTATGGGGTCAAGTATGTCTCTAAGCAAGGATGATGCAGGGAAACCTGTAGATGAAACCTTGTATAGAGGGATAGTTGGCTCCCTACTATACTTGACTGCAAGTAGGCCTGACATTATGTATGCTACATGTGTTTGTGCCAGGTATCAAGCCTGCCCCAAAGAGTCTCACTTGACTGCAGTCAAGAGAATCTTGAGATATCTAAAGGGCACTCCCTATCTAGGCCTCTGGTACCCTAGGAATGGAGATTTTGATCTAACAGGCTATTCAGATGCAGACTTTGCAGGATGCAAAGAAGATAGAAAGAGCACTACTGGATCCTGTCAATTCCTAGGTGGAAGACTCATTTCATGGAGTAGTAAGAAGCAAACTAGTGTGGCTATTTCCACAGCTGAGTCAGAATATGTAGCTGCAGGAAGTTGCTGTGCTCAACTTCTGTGGATTCAACATCAGTTAGAAGACTATGGATTTCAGGTAAGTAGAACTCCACTTTTCTGTGATTCTACAAGTGCTATTTCAATAGCTAATAATCCTGTATCACATAGTAGAACTAAACATATTGAGATTAAATATCACTTTCTTAGGGAGCATGTAGAAAGAAATGATATTGCACTTGAATATGTTAAAACTGATAATCAGATAGCTGATATGTTTACTAAGCCCTTAGAAGAAGCTAAGTTCAATAGGTTCAAAATTGAACTAGGTATGATAAACTTAGACTAAGTTTACAGAACTAAAAATTGGCTAAGTAAAAAGGTGTCGACACATAGACAAGTCTATGTCGACACAGAATAGTAAGTGTCGACACTTCAGGAAAATGGTGTCGACACATCTAGGAATGTAGGTGTCGACACTTCAGAATGTTAGTGTCGACACATGTCGAGTAGGTGTCGACACATTCTCAAGTGGTGTCGACACTTAAGTTTTACTCAGAATTTTCTAAGTAAAGTCTCGACTACATGTCGAGTATGTGGTGTCGACACATAACCAAGTGTCGACACATAAAATCTGTTGACTAAACTTGTGTCGACACATGAGTGTCGAGACATTATAAGTCAGTGTCGACACTTATTGCCAGTGTCGACACATCTTTAGTAATCCATCCCGCCTGTTCGTCTTCAAACCAGAAAGGTATAAATAGGATTCTGTCTTTGTTTGTCGACACGCTTTCAGAGTTTCGAGACCAAAACTACTGTGTCGACATTTCTCTTTTCTCTAGACTAATCTCTCAAACCCTAATGGCTCCCAAGCTCGAGGAGAATGTTAACGAAGGCTATGAGCTCGTGCGAGGTGCTTTTGACGATGGCGATCAAGAAATCAAATCGGTGGTAACCCTAGTCACCGATTCAGGATTGGAGTACTTGGTTTCAGAACCAACTAAAATATGGAAGAAGGAAGTTCTTGAATTCCTTACTGGAGCGTCTGTAGATGACTCAGGTTACAGAATCAAATCAAGGGTGCATGGCACCAAGGTCAAGATTTCACCCAAATCTCTGAGAAAGGTACTTCAGCTACCTAAAGTTCAAGATGAAGAGGAAGTGACTACATCTAAGACCAGAGAAGCACTTACCTGGTGTGGTCTAGATCCTAAGCTGAAGATAGGATCAGTATTCAACAGGAGAGGAATGAATACCCAAGGAAAATTTCTGTCAGAAATTGTGGGTAAAGTAATACTCAGTAAGACTGGAGGGCATGACAGGGTGTCAGCCTCCATGTTCAGTGTTATGACCAGAATCATCTTTCAACCTCAAAACAGACTGGTCAATGGTTGTGTTTGAGAAAGTTAAGGAGAGTCTGAAGAAGCCCAATCTGGGCAGGATACTAAGTCTCTACCTGGCTGGTACAATACCAGAGGTAATGAGCAATGCTGCTGCTACTAAAATCAATCACATGAGAAGGATGGACCAAAGGATATTTTCTAGGTGGGAAAGAGTGCTATCTCAGGAAGTTCCTACCCCAGAGAAGCAAGTTTCTAAGAAAGGATTCCCCTCCAAAGAAGAAGAGGAAGATAGCTGCTGTGACTCAGGAGTCCTCCAGCAGTTCAGGTAGTGAAGAACATGTTGTTTTCACTCCTGATAGTCATGAGGATGTGGCTGCAGAGAAATCACCTGCTCCTCTAGAGCTAGCTGAAATCCAGGGGGAGCTGCCTACAGCTAGCCCTATGGAAAAGGATCCAAGCCAGGGGGAGCCTCCAGCTGTAGAACAACCCTCTACACTGGAGAGTGAGCAAGCTACTCTCATTATCCAAGAGGTACTTTCTGACCTCAATACTTTAGATTTTTCTGTAATAGATTCTGATTTGTCTGATGTCCATCAGCAAACTCAGCAAGTAAATCAAGAACCAGATGTTGTTCCTGATAAAGTAGTTGAAGAACCAAGTACTTCTCCTGCACAGTCTCCAGCTGAATACACAATGGAAGATCTATTTCTTAATTTAGATCAAGAGGATTTTGACATGGACAAGCATGGTGCTGCTGAAGAAAAGGGTGCTGCTGTTGAGGGGGAGACACTGCAAGTTCAAGAAGAGCCTATAAGGCAGGAAAGTGAGAAAGCACATGATGTGCAAGCTGACAAACCATCAAGTCCTAAGGATAGGGTGAATATAGCCAGTACTTCAGAGTCTGAGGAAGATGAGGAAGAACAAGCTAAGAAGAAGCAATTCTTTGTATTCAAAAGAAGGAGTCAGAGCTACAAGAAGGCTCTACAAACTGTTGCTCAACACTCCCTAGTCCAACAAGCTCCATCAACTGATTACAGTGGCTTAATGGTAGCAATGCAAGTTAAGCTGGATGAGCACAGGAGGGCTATAGAGAAGTATATTGATGAAGGCCAAAAGTCCCTACAGTTTGACCTTGCACAGGATATCAAGTCCATAAGGTTTGAAATGAACCTGAACAAAAAGGAGATGAATGAATGCTTCCACAAGGGTGGAAATGCTGTGGTGTTTCTGGCTACCCACCAAGAGAAGATAAAGTCTCAAGTAGATGATATAGCATTGAAGCAGGGCTATGTGCTGGAGAATCAATTAAGAATGAATGATAATTTAACTGCCTCCCACAATGCTATAGTCACTGAACTAAAGAATAAGACTGCTGAACCTTCAACATCATCTGCTGCTGCAAAGGCTGAATTTGATAAAGCTTTTCAAGATGAAATTGCTGCTGTCAAGACTGCCATTAAGGATTCACAGAAGGTCATTTCTGAACAGCTTACAAAGCTTAGACCTTATTTTAAGGATGACATCAGGTACTTGGACAGCCAAATCAGGTTCCAAAAGGATGATGTAAGAGACCATGTGGCCCAAGAAGTCATAAAGGGGGAGAGAGTGTTAGTCAAGGCCAGTTCTGAGCATGCAAAATGGATTTCCAATTCAATCAGGGCTACACTTGGATATCCTCCCCTGTGTGATGATAATGAAGTTGCTGAATCTGGACTGAACCCTGCCTATTTTGGAGGTGAGCCACAAGAAGTAGCTCAAGTCATTTATCCACCTCCAGATTTTGAAATGATTCATGCAGAGGTGAGCACTATGTATAGCCCATCTGGGGGCAATGACAATGTCCATTTAGAAAAGGTTGTTCAACCTATAACAGCAGCTATGCAAGAGGCTATGGACAAAGAAGAAGAGACAAGGCTGTCAAAGAAGAAGTTCAGGGAACTAGCTGAGCAAAAACCAGATTTTGAACAGTGGAGCCCTACTTCTAGGAACATCATTCTCACAGCCTGGAAAGCAGCCAAGGACAATGCACATGAGAGGAACAAATGGTTCTCAGAAGCAGAATGGAGGAAGCATGAGATTAGGCAGGAAGCCATTGTCCAGTATAGAAGGAAGGCTAAGTTAGGAAAGCTACCTCCTACAGCTGTGGAGCCTAGCAAGTACTTTCCTAAGCCCTATCATTATTTTGAGAGGCAGAAAATCAAGGCTGAAGAAAAAAGAAGAAGGACTCCAAAGGCAAGAAGACTGCTGATACTGAGCCTGCTGCTGCTGCTGTTAAGGCCAAAGTACAAGCTGGGAAAGGCATAGTTATAAAAGAACCTGATCAGAATTAGACTAAGATTAGACTGAAGAATGTTGTAATCTGTTACATCTACACATTTTTGTAAATCATTGAAAATGTATTAAAAACAATGTTTGAACAATTTTTGATAAATATATTTCATGATTGTTCAGAAGAATGTGTCTAATTTCTGTTTGTTCTGTAATGCTGAATGAGTATACATGTGTGCTTTATTACATGTTTAAGTTTACCCTGTTGATATATACCTGCTTTACATCATTCTCTAATTTTTAATTATGAGTGGTGTATATCATTGACTAAGGGTTATGACTTCTCCAAATAGGGGGAGATTGTTGGGTACATTGGTCAAATGTACCTGATTTGAAGAAGCCTCACCTAACTCAATGATATACATCATAATGTATTTGATGTTTGTTTGAGTTACTTGTGCAGGTTAGGTATACACTGGACTGAAGCTAAAAGTTTCTAAGTCCATGTGTCGACACCCAGAGGGAAAGTGTCGACACTTGAGAAAGCTTGTGTCGACACCCAGACAAGCAGTGTCGACACTTGGAGTCATTGTGTCGACACTGGGATGAAGAGTCGACACCAGACAGAAAGTGTCGACACTTGGAGCTGTGTCGACACTCAGTGAAGAAGAATGCAGAAAAGCTGTGTCGACACTTAGCAGAAGTGTCGACACCTAGAAGAGCTGAGTCTACATCAGAAAGTGTCGACACTTGGAGTTGTGTCGACACTCAGCAAAATTCTGCAGAGACTAAGGACAAGTGTCGACACTCAACACAATGTGTCGACACTCAATCAGCAGAGTCAACATATGAAGAATGTGTCGACACTCAGCACAATGTGTCGACACACAAACAGAAGAATCAGTAATTGAAGTAAGTGTCGACACTCAACACAATGTGTCGACACTATGCAGAAGAGTCAACACTTGAAGAAAGTGTCGACACCCAGCACAATGTGTCGACACTTAGTTGAAGACTCTACACTTGAAGAAAGTGTCGACACAAGGAGCTGTGTCGACACTTAGCAAAGAACAGAAAAGTTTACAAAATATTCTAAGTACAAGTGTCGACACTAAGGAAATGTGTCGACACTCAGCTGAAGAAATAAAATTGAAGACTTGTGTCGACACCAAGAAGCAGTGTCGACACTTGACAGTTTCAACACATGAAGATGTGTCGACACAAAGGAGATGTGTCGACACTTAGAAGAATACAGTTAAAGAATGAAGAACAAGTACTTGTGTCGACACTCAATTTCAGTGTCGACACATGCAGAAGAATCTGTGTCGAGACATACAAGGAATTGTGTCGACACCTTGTAGACTTGTGTCGACACTTACACAGCATGTGTCGACACTTAGTCTATAAGTGTCGACACTTAAGAACAGAAAGTCTCGACACTATCTGACAGTTAGAGAATTTCAAGAAGTGACTGGTTGACATGACAGCTGCCGATCCAGCCGGTCTACAGCAACTGTCAGGGAAGTCAGAAGTCTGTTATGAACCGGACCAGCCGGTTACCATGAAGAAGCCTATAAATAGGCACAGACTGTTTACAGAAACAGAAGTTGTGAAGGTTGTTGATCAAATTGTTAACAGAGTTCAGATTATTGTGAAGTAATCAAAGTGGTATACAGAGAATCAACACAAGAAGATCTGGCAGTCCAACTGCAGATCTAAGAAGTTGGAGAGAGAGAGCTCCAATCAAGAATTCAGTCTTTGGAACTAAGGCTGAGAAGAAGGATTCAGAATCATCTGGATCTCAAGAAGCAGAGGTCAAGGATCAACTGCAGAAGATTCAGACTAATTCAGTTCTAACTCAAGAAGCTTTGAAGGAAGCTAAGTCAGTTTGGATCTAACTGAGTTCTTCCAAGAACTCTTCAAGAAACTCTCAACTCCTCTCTTATTTTCTGAGTTGTAGAGTTAGCTATTGTATTTCTATTTTAACTTGTAGGATCCATTGGATCTGAGAGAATTGTAAGCCTATATTATAAAGGCTGAGGGTAGGGCTTGGTTGCCTGAGTGTAGGAGTTGAAGAACTCTGAGTGTAGGCCTTAATTGGCTGAGTGTAGGCCTGGGTGGCTGAGTGTAGGCCTTTGTGGCTGAGTGTAAGGCTTTGGGCCTGAGGTGTAGGAACCTAGTTGGGTTCTGAGATAGTGGAGAAGTTTGGCCGAATCTAGTACACTGCTAGATAGGCGAAGGGGGAAAGTGGATGTACCCAAAGATTGGGGAACCACTATAAATCTGTGTGTCTGCTGTGCTGTGCTGTGCTGTGCATTAACTGTTTATATTCTGTGATTGCTGTTAACTGTAGAATTCTGTGAAATAACTGTTGTGCTGCCAACAAAGTTTTAAAAAGGTTTAGGTCACCTATTCACCCCCCCCCCCCTCTAGGTGTTTAGGTACCATATCTTTCAGACGCCACTCAACGAAGCGTCGAGTGATACTCGACGAACTCAATGCTTTGACTTAGAAATTTACCAGACTCAACGAGCCGTTGAGTGATCTCGACGAATTTCGACGATTCGTCGAGTATATATGATGATTTTAACTTTGAACAATTTTTGGCCCAGACGTTTGCTGGTTCATATGTACGGGCTGATCCAGGTTTTTGGGAAATGCGCCAAATGACTCCTATGAGACAGTCACTTCAACAAGACTTGTTTTAACTAATATTGGATGGTCCAATGTTAGGGTGACATGTGGCAAAGCAATTTAACCCTAATTCTTCTTATAAAGGGAGACTTACGGAAAAACCCTTGCCGCCACTTCATTTATTGTCGAATCATTACCTATGCCGAAACTGTCGGAAGAGGAAATGTTGTCGGAGTCTTCTTTTCTGGAGGAAGAGCATTTCCCTTCCATGAAGAACAAAGAAACAAGGGATAAGATACCGCCGAGAAAGAAAACAAGATCCATGGTCGGAAACATGGTGAGCTTCCTACCCTCTCCCTTGGTGCTAGATCTTTAGTTATATTATAAGTGAGATGTCGAGTCAAAAGAGTTAGACTTATGCGAGATTAAGATCTTCTAGGAAGAGATCATGCTAGGACCTTGTCCTAAAGATTAGTTGTCTTCAACTACTCCTCTCTTCTTTATGAAGATGGTGGACTTGTTTTTGTGAAGAAGGATGGTCTATTAAGGATGAATAAGGGAGGAGGAAGTGCTGCATGTGGTTTTGAACATATGGCTAAAGGAAGAAGACAAACCGAAGTCGTTCATTTTGCTTTAAGATGTGTGCAGAAATATTTTTTCTGCGTACTGCGGACTTCGAGGCAATGTTCGAGCATGATTCCTCCTGGTGTAGGTCTTGGGCTGAATACGAATGTTGTAGTTCTTAAAAAGAACATTCCAACATATGTTACATATTTTTATAGGAGCTTTGTAGATCCTGGATTGTCCAGTCGAAATTATTTCATGATAATAATTTATGTGCAGGATGCTTTCGGGTTAAGGTATAACAGGTTTTGGACAAGGTTGGAGAAATGTAGCAAGATGATGTTGAGGATTGAATGAGCCTAGTCATATTCTGCTGAGAAAAACAAATGGTTGGAGGAATTTAATAAACAAATTATTTGGGGAATTCGTGAACAAATGGTTGGATATGATTTGATTGTACAAATGGCTACGTGTGAAATATGGAAAGGATACACGTGATTGTAATCAGATGGATGGTATAAGTTTTGTAAGAGGTTGTTGTGCCTGATAACAGAATGTAGAATCTATAATTATGTTACTAAACTTGGTGAAAGCGTGAAGAGAGATTATATTATGGTGATAAATATATGAAAGCATATTTGTTGGTAAATGCATTGTTATAAGGAAGGGATTTACGAGAGGTAAATGCCATGACCATGAAATGTGTTGAATCGTGATCTCAGGTATTTGAAGGGATTAATTGTATAGTCTATTGTTTAGAGTGTGTCTCCCTATGGGTAGTAGTGTGGGATTGTTTTGTTATTCAAGGTGTCTTGCCACCTGTGTTGATTTTGAACCCTTGTGTGCTTGGGAGCACAGAAATGTGGAAGGGTTTAAGTGCGTGAGTATTTGACCGCACTGGATTGGTAATCATGAAAAGGGACTCGTTTGGAGCCCATCGGTGGTTGATGGCAAGTCCATGTGAAATTGCATGCGGTGTGAGTTAACACGCGGTGTCATAATCCTGAGTTAAGGAGAGTGTGCCAGGTCTACGGGCTCGCCAGATGTTACACCGACTGCAGTTGACTAATAGACTTTGGATGGTGGGCCTTGGTACTCGGTGTCTTTCCCAGGGCACCCCCGTGCCAAGTGGATGGTTTGTCTTGTCCCTGTGGTGATATGCTCCCATAGGCACCTTCTATTCCACAAAGATATGCTAGTTGGGCAGGGCTTTTGGTGAACATCTAACCAAGACCCCTTCTGAGCCGTAGCACGCAGGGAGCTCCACTATTATGTTTTCAGCATTGAGGCATACAGAGGCATAGGATAAGTAGTGTGGATGTCTGCCTAGTACTGGAAAGCTCATTTCACAGTCACAGTCTAGCCACGACGTATGACGCCTGAGAGGTTAGCTACCTACCCGAAAAGTGGGAACTATAAGTATGTGTAGACACAGCAGTGTTCCTGTGCGTTCATGGGTGAGTCATCACATTGTATTCATAACATTGCATTACATTACAAACAAAAGATCATTATCATATAAGTTTATATGGGCACTCTTATATGAAGAGTTACTTTACAGTTAAGCCGATCCATAACTTGTAAATGTTTTTGGGCATTATTATAAGTTAAGTTGTTTTCCTATTGTAGATCTACATACTTTGATGATGGATATTGCTTGTGCAGAACTGCTGGAGTAGAATTTTTATAATGTTGCTATACATTGCTGCTATTACTACCCATGATATATTGATTATTCACCTGCTTATTCTAGCTCTTATTTATATAGATTATACCCCTTCTTTTCTCCCCCCGGTGGCTAAGAGTTGTCGTGGGAGCAGATGTGCTAACCACTTATTCTTTATGACTAACAGTTGCTACCTCTTCCTTTTTAGGAGTAAACCCCGCAAATGGAGCCTCAACAACAACTGGTATTGCAGGAGGGCAGCCAGGCTAGGGTGACTTGTCATGATACGACGTTACCTTTGCTGCTGTCAGTAACAGATGTGAGTTTGGAGAGACTCATGTTATAGCCCTTTAGGCAAAGTTTTTATGCACTCTGATATTATAGAAGCTATTGTTTCTTCTTATTATTGTTGCACTATTTTGGACTTATATACTTGTGTTGATTTTGAGTTCTGATTATTCTTTATGTTGGGATGACATGGATGTTATTGATTTTAGACGGCAGGATAGGCGTCTTGTAGTATTGGTAGACCTGTGTATCGGTGTTACCATAGGGTGGATGTTCTGGGCTTAAAACTCCCCTCAGCCGTGTCTTGTGTTGTAGGTGGGGGTCTTACAAATGGTATCGGCTTGCAACGATCCTGAACTAAAGAAGTCATCGAACCATGGTGCCACCCCCACTCGATTGGTCAGTTTGCGGACAAACTGACATAGTCGAAGTAGTGGTGTGCCCACGTTATAATTCACACTAAGTATGTCGAGTCGTTACCCTACGATTTGCCAACCTGAACTTAAATTTGTACATTTACGTGTAGATTTCGACACATGTAAAGCAAGTAGGGGACACTCCCTCCCCTTTCGTCTCTACCCAGTTCCAGCAGTCGGAGTTGGGACAGAAACTTACGACAATTCTGGATGCTTTTAGGTCTCAACAAGAACCGGTGTTGTAATAAGACCCAGGTTCAAACTGGCTGAGTACATTCCGAGCCCTCTCCCCGCCTGTTTATCATGGGATGAAGACGGCTGTCCGTATATAAGAATGGGTAGACATGGTGCAAGAGCTAATGGTCAGAATCAGATGTCCAGCCAGTATGGTTGTGACCATATCTATGTCAATCTTGGAAATGCACATGAAGAGGTAATGGAAGCCCCTCATGGATTCCACTTTCCAAGGCCGAGTATACACTCAAATCAGTTGGAATGAGTTTTCTGAAGCCTTCTTGGAACACTTCATTCCCTGTACCGCTCAAGATGAGCTTAAGGAGAGAATCCAACAATTGAAGAAAGGATCCAAGTTCGTGACATAATATGAAAGCAAGTTTAAGCACCTCGCTAGATTTGTTGACTCCTATGAGTTAGATGATCCCGGGTACACAAAACAGTTCAACAAAGGCTTGGGAGATCCACTAAGGTAAGCCCTTTTTATTTATAGCGGACGCGAGTTTGGCAGAGATAATTGATATGGCGAAAAGGATGGAGGCAGATCACTTGGGAAGTAGTAAGAGACCAGCCGAGGGCATGATGGAAGATGGCCCCAACTTCAGAAAGAGACAAAATAATAGAGGTGGAAGAGGATACCAAAAGGATGGCAGCCGTTTCCACCAAAATTTTAGGATGTAACGTCTGGCCCTGCAGCTAGCACTGCCTCCACCTCAACAAATGTATCATCATACTAGAGTGTAGAATGAGCGAGTTTCCTTCCTGTGTAATCGGCCGGGCCACATCTGACGTCACGACCAACAACTAGGTAGAGGTAACCCCCCTATTTTTCCTCCGGCAGCCCCGCGAGGTGAGGATAAGGTCGTGGTCGAGGATGAGCACCACGAGGAAGGAATCCTCAACCTGCTAAAGAGGAGGTGTTTTCTTTGGAAATGACTCTGGAGCGAAATCCTCAAGAGGTGATTGCAGGTATGTCGAGATTTAATTAATACATTATAAGCACTCGTCGTTAATTTACCTAAGATGGGCTATGCATCTAGCTTGGGTCGTTATAATTAAAACTTAGGCATCGTGACCGTTAGTGGGATACTAGCTCACACCTTCTTTGATACTAATGCCACGCATTGGTTTGTCTCAGCGGACTTCCTAAAAGATTTAGATGGTTTGCAATATTTCACTGGTATCACTCGGAGAGTATGCCCCCCCCCCCCCCCCCCCCCCCCGATGTCTCCGAGATGACATCGTCCTCCAAGTGCGACATGGTAGTATGCACTGGAGAAAATATTTTTGAAACCCCTGCGACAGTGTTAAGAATGCGAGAATTTGACTTCATTTTATGCATGACCTGGTTCGATTGGCACTATGCTAGAATTGATTTTGCTGCGAAGCAAATCACTATGAGGCATGGAGACTCTGACGTCGTCTTCCAAGGTATTAAATTCACGCCTCGAATGATGTTATCTTCAATCTAGGCCCTTAAGTCCATATGAAAGGGGACAAAGTATATATGATATGTTTTGAATTGAAATAGATGGCAACAAGTATGAAGGATGTGCGGGTAGTGCGGGATTTCCCTGAGGTGTTTTCCGAAGAAGCTGTAGGGCTTTCCCCAGCATAGGGAAGTAGACTTTCAAATTAAACTTGTATCGTGAGCCAAGCCTATCTATCGAACCCCTCACGAAATGGCTCCAAAGGAACATGCCTAGTTTATAGTTCAGTTGTAGGAGTTAATAGAATCAGGGTTTGTTCATCCCAGTTCATCACCCTGGGGAGCCCCTGCCTTATTTGTCAAGAAAAAGGAAGGAATACTGCTGTTGTGCATAGATTGTCGAGACCTCAACCGACTGACTGTCCGGAACACCTATCCTCTACCCCGGATCGATGAGTTGTTCGATCAGTTAGTGGGAGTGCATTGGTTTTCCAAATTGGATCTACGCTCGGGGTACTGTCAGTTAAGAATATAGGAGGAAGATATCCTGAAGGCAGTGTTTAGCTTGAGATGTGGTTTGTACTAGTTCACGGTGATGTTGTTTGGACTCACAAACTCCCCTTCCGCGTTGATGATTTTGATGAATAGGGTTTTTAAACCATATTTGGACGTCTTTGTCATCATCTTCATCGATGATATTCTGGTATACTCGAAAATGGAAGGGGAGCATGCTGACCACTTGACCCTAGTCTTAAGAAAACTAAAAGAGCATCCCATGTTTGCTAAATATAGCAAGTGCGAGTTTTGGCTCCGAGAAGTTGCCTTCTTGGGCCATGTGATTAGTGGTGCTCGAATATAAGTAGACCAGACCAAGGTGCGTACCGTGAAGGAATGGTCGCCTCCAAAGTCAACGACTGGTGTACGAAGTTTTCTCGGACATGCTGGATATTGCCGCAAGTTTGTGATGGGATTTTCGAAGATAGCCCTCCCTCTCACTACCCTAACACAGAAAGGTGTGCCATACGAGTGGAAACCTCAGTATAAAGTTGTGTTTCAAGAGCTAAAGGATCGACTTACCATAACGCAAATCGTATCTCTTCCATCAGGAAAGGAAGGATTTCAACTTTACACTGATGCGTCCTATTAAGGGATGAGAGTAGTGTTGATGTGGCACGTGCATGTGATCGCTTACGCTTCAAGGCTATTGAAGAAGCATCATGTTAATTATCTGGTACATGATTTGTAGTTGGGGGCATTGGTGTTTGCATTAAAGGTTTTGAAACATTACTTGTATTGCGTCCACTGCAAGATCTTTTCGTTCCACAAGAATCTGAAGTATGTTCATACTCAGGAGGAGTTGAATTTGAGGCAGCGACGGTGGTTAGAAATTTTGTGCGATTATGAATTTACATTGAACTACCACCCCCGGGAAAGCAAACTCTGTGGCATATGCTTTGAGCAGAAAAGTACTTGAGTTTAGCCCCAAGTCTCGGATGATGAGTATGGAATTAACTCGAGCGCTCGAGGAGATGGAGATCACATTGGTGTGTTAGGATCATTCCGAGACATATACTGAATATCTAACTGCCATGAGTATAATTTGTGACATTCGAGATCGAATTCGGGCAGAGCGAGGGAAGGATGCTGCTCTGGCCCTTATGATTAAGGCAATTGAAAATGGATCTACTGAAGAGTTTACTCTGAAGGACGACCTCATTCATTTCCATGGCAGACAATACATTCCCGCAGGCGGAGGAATCCGGGAAGATGTCATGAGAGAGGCACATTGCTCCAAGTATTCGGCACACCTTGGAATGTTCGAGATGTATAGTGACTTGCGAAAGACCATGTTCTGGACAGGAATGAAGAGTGTTGTAAAGTACTATGTTACACATTGTGAGGCATGCCAGAAGGTGAAGGTGAAGTGCAAGATCACTTGAGGAGTTTTACAATCGTTACCCATTCTAGAGTGGAAGTTTGAAGATATCTTAATGGATTTTGTTCATGGCCTTCCCCGATCACGATCGGAGAATGACTTGGTTTGGGTGATAGTGGATCACTTGACTAAGGTTTCCAGATTTATCCTAATGAGGAAAAAGGCACATGCAGATGTATTGGTACGCCTCTTCGTAGAACAGTTTGTACGATACCATGGAGTGCCTAAGAAGATAGTCTCCGACCGTGATGGTCGCTCTACCTACAAGGAATGGAAGGCGGTTCAAGCATATTTGGTTTCTCGCCTAACCTTTAGCATAGCCTTTCATCCTCAGATAGATGGTCAGTCTGAGAATACCATCAGAACTATGGAAGATGTATCGAGGTTGTGTGTGTTGGATAAAGGGGAGCTGTGGGAAAGGCTATTTCCACTGGTGGAATATTCATACAACAACAATCATCAAGCTAGCATCGGGATGGCACCACACGAAGAGCTCTATGGTAGGAGATGTAGGACTCCATTATCATGGGTACAAGATGAGGATCCGAAGATTTTAGGGGTAGAGTATATTGATACGAGAATGCATGCTTGAGGCTTAGAGTCGGTAGGCAAAGTATGATAATTAGAAGCATAGGATGGTGGAAATCCAAGTGGGTGACAACGTGTTCTTAAAGATCCGGTCGATGCATGTAGTGTCACAAGTGCGTGGTAGGCGGAAGAAGCACTGTCGAAGATATGTTGGGCCTTATGCTATATTGGAGAGGATTGTCCTTTTGGCCTGTCGGCTGGAGCTACCACTCGAACTATAAATTTTGCATGACGTCTTCCATGTGTCGGCACTTCGGAAAGCACTTCTACGACCTGATCAGCATGTCCCCACCACAAATGGAGCAATGGAAATTGATTGGTATGTTTGACTAGAGCCGGTACGAATAATGGACACCGAGACAAGGAGCTTGCGTCAAAAAAGAGTTCCTTTGGTGATTGTCCTGTGGTCTAATCATGGGAATGATTAATACACTTGGGAGCCCATGGTCTTGAGGCAGAAGTGCTACCCTGAGTTGTTTCCCCAAGGTGCCCTTATAAGCATCCTTATATTTTTCATGCTTTACCTCCCCCATTGCCTTAGCCTAATTTTGGGGACGAAATCTTTTATTTTGTTTATAGGATTTGTAACATCTCATTTCGTGCTAGACCCCTCGCATGTGTTTTGAGTCAAGAGACCCGACTCGAGCTCGGGGTGCGCCAAATCTGACATGTAAAATTCGTCGGATTTTGTCACAGATATCCTACGAATTCATCGAGTATATAAGATGAAATGGGCTTAGAATCATTTCGGTTGCAGTTGGAGTCAAGTGCACTGAGTGGTCTCAATGACACTCAATGAGGCGGTGAGTGAAACTAAACGCACAAGATGGAATGGACTTAGAATTATTTCTCTTGCAGTAGGCATCTAATGCGTTGAATGGTCTCAACACCACTTGACGAGGCGCTGAGTGATACTCAACTCATAAGGAGAAATGGACATAGAAAATATTTTGGATTCTATAGGCATCGAGTGCGTTGTGTGAAATTGATGCCATTCGATGAAGTGTCAAGTGTTACTCGATGGCTTAACTTGGAAAATACTCTGGATTATGTATGCATTGAGTGCGTTGAGTGAACTCGAAGCTATTTGACGAAGCGTCGAGTGATACTCGATGAATTAACTTAGAAAATATTCTGGATTCTGTAGGCGTCGAGTGCGTCAAGTGAACTCGACGCCACACGATGAAGCGTCGAGTGATACTCTACGAACTCAATGCTTTGACTTAGGAATTTACGGGACTCAATGAGGCGTTGAGTGATCTCGACGAATTTTGACGATTCGCCGAGTATATATGAAGATTTTAACTTAGAACATTTTTCGGCCCAGACTTTTGCTGGTTCATGTGTACGAGCTGAACCGAGTTTTCAGGAAATGCCGCCAAATGACTCCTGTGGGTTGGTCACTTCAACAAGACTTATTTTAAGTAATAATGGGCGGTCCAATGTTACGGTGACACGCGACAAAGCAATCTAACCCTAATTCTTCTTATAAAAGGATACGTAAGGGAAAACCCTAGCCATCACTTCATTTCTTGTTGAATCGTTACCTGTGTTGAAACCGTCGAAAGAGGGAAAGTTGTCGGAGTCAGATGTTCTAGAGGAAGAGCTTTTTACTTTCTGTGAAAAACAACGCCAATGAGGGAGAAGATGTCGCGTAGAAGGATAATAAGATCCATGGCCGGAAATGTGGTGAGCTTCCTGCCGTCACCCTTGGTTCTAGATCTTTAGTTATATTACAGGAGAGATGTCGACTCAAAAGAGTTGGACTTATGCAAGATGAAGATCTTCTAGGAAGAGACCATGCTAGGACCTTGTCCTAAAGATTAATTGTCTTCAACCTCTCCTCTCTTCTTTGTGAAGATGGTGGACTTGGTTTCGTGGAAAAGGATGGTCTATTGAGGGTGAATTAGGGAGGATGAAGTGTTGAATGTGGTTTTGAACAAATGGCTAAAGGAAGAAGACAAACTGATGTCGTTTGTCTTGCTTTAAGATGCGTGCAGAAATCCATTTTCTGCACGCATCGGATTTCCAACAGAATACAAAAATTGTAGTCCTCAAAAAGACCTTTCCAAAAGATGATTACAAGTTTTCATACGATCTTTATAGCTCCTGGAGTATCCAATCAAATTTGTTGCACGATAAAAATTTATGTGCATGATGCTTTCGGGTTAAGGTATTACCGGTTTTGGACTAGTAGGATAAACGTAGCAGGATGATGTTGAGGTTTGGATGAGGCTAGTCATATGTAGCCGAGATAAACAAATGGTTGGAGGATTTAATAAACAAATGATTTGGTGAATTAGTGAAAATATGGATGGATAGGATTTGATTGTACAAATGGCTATGTGTGAAATCTGGTAAGGATGCGCGTGATTGTAATTCGATGTATGGTATGAGTTTTAAAAGAGGTTGTGGTGCCCAATAACTGAATGTGTAATCTATACATATGTTATCAAACTTGGAGAAAGCGTGAAGTGTGATTATATTGTGGTCATAAATATATGAAAGCATATTTTTTGGTAAATGCTTGTTTATAAGGAATGGATTTGGATGAGGTAAATCCCATGGCCCTTAAATGTGTTGAATCGTGATCTCAGGTATTGGAAGTGATAATTTGTATCGTCCACTGCTTAGAGTGTGTCTCACTATGGGTAGCAGTATGGAATAGGTATGTTGTTCAAGGTGGCTTTCCACCTATGTAGATGTTGAACCCTTGGGTGCTTGGGAGCTCGAAAATGTGGAAGGGCATAAGTGTGTGAGTATTGGACCATGCTGGATTGGTACTGATGAAAAGGGACTCGGTTGGAGCCCTTGGGTGGTTGATGGAAAGGCCATATAAAATTGAATGCAGTGTGAGTTGACACGCGGTGTCATAATCCTTAGTTAAGGATAGCATGGCAGGTCTACAGGCTCGTCAATCAACACACCGATGGGACTTGATATATAGACCATGGATGATGGACCTTGGTTCTCGGTGCTTTTCTCGGTGCTTTTCTCGGGGCACCCCCATGCCAATTGGATATTTGGTTGTAGTACGCGGGGAGCTCTGCTGTTGTGTTCTATACGTTGACGAGTACGGAGACCTGGGCCAGGTAGTGTGGATGTCCGCCTAGTAGTGGATATCCCGTCTCACTATCACCGTCTGGCCACGACGGATGACACCTGAGAGGTTATATAACTGCTCGAAAAGTGTGATCTACAAGTCTATGTCGATATAATAGTGTGCTTGTGTGTGCATGGGCGTGCCATCACATTGCATTCATAAAATTGTATTGTATTACATACATAAGATCATTATCATAGAAGTTTGTATGAACACTCTTATATGATGAGTTACTTTACTGATAAGTCAATCCTTAACTTATAAATCTGTATGAGCATTATTATAAATTAAGTTACTTTCTTGTTGTAGATCAATATACTTTGATGATGGATATTGCTTGTGTTGAACTGCTGGAGTAGAATGTTTATAATGTTGCTATACATTGTTGCTATTACTACTCATAATATATAGATTCTTCACTTGCTGGTACTATAGCTTACTTATATATATTATACCACCTTATTTTCTCCGCCCGGTGCCTAAACGTCATCGGGGGAGAGGATAAAATTACCACTTTGTCTTTATGACTAATATTTGTTTTGTCTTCCTTTATAGGAGGAAATCCAGCGGATGGAGCCGCATCTGCAGCAGGTTTTTCAGGAGGGCAGCTAGGCCAGGGTGACAGGGCCTGATACGAAATTACCTATACTGTCATCAGTTACGGATGTGAGTTTGGAGAGGATCATGTTGTAGCCCTTTGGACAAAGTTTTTATGCACTCTGATAATATATAAGTTGTTTTTGCTTCTTATTGTTGTTGTACTCTTTTGGACTTATATACTTGTGTGGATTTTGACTTTTGATTATTCTTTATGTTGGGTTGGCATGGATGATATTAATCTTAGTCGGCAGGATAGGCATCTTGTAGAATTGGTCGACCCGTGCGTCAGCATTACCCCAAGGTGGCTGTTCTGGGCATAAAACTCCCCTCGGCCGTTTCTTGTGTTCTGAGAGGGTGCTCATACATAGACGGCTAGGGTAAACTCCTTTTTCATATTTTGTGAAAAACAATATTCAGAAACTCAATTTCAGGCCATTTTAAATAGAGAAAGCTGTGCAGGAAGCTACTGCATGGCAGTATCTTTGGCAGTAGCTTTGATGGTTGCTCGTAGTGAACAAAATCCTTCCTTTTCTTCTTTTCAATTTCGTGGATTTTGGCTTCATCCTTAGATATTAGTTATTCCTCATGAAAATAAAATATATCTTTGCCTTCCCATTGATATTTGATGCACCTACTGACTTCTCAATCAAATCATGATATATTTGGTATTTCCTGATACCACAAGAACTCTTTCCTTTCCTGCTTCTTAGTCAGTTGAGGATTTGCAGGCTTGTATTTTCATTTTAAGTTAAGGTACCACCAGTAGTAGTGCTATTGCACGGATTTATGTCCCTTAACATGGTTTTGACAGCTGTCCAGTAATTTTGGAAAAATATCTAGAAATTATTCAGGCCACTTTTAGATACCGTAGTGCGGTAAGAAGCTATCGCCTGGCGGTAACAGTATCTTCTCGATTAAGATGACTAGACATTCGTCGAGATATCCAACGCCCGACGGTATGGATAATGCCATACGGTAGGTCACCGAGAAATCATGCATATTTAATTCCAAGCTAGCGCGGGCAGTAGCCGCTAGCTCTCGGCGGTCGGTACGGGAAATTGAGGTTTTCATTCTTCGCACATGTAAATCTGCACACTATAAACACACAACAAACATCATCAAATCCACGCTGAGATTTATTATTCTTAAACCAAGAGATGAGGAACGCATGTTCCAACAAAATGGATGTGAAGACATGCTTCCTTAATGGTAATCTAAAGGAAGAAGTATACGTGGAACAACACCTAGGTTTTGTAGATTCATCATTTCTTAATTCTGTTTATTTTTTTCAAAGCTTTATATGTTCTTAAACAAGATCCTCAAGCTTATTATGAGATGCAATCTAGATTTTTTCTTGAGAATAAATTCATAAGGGGAAAGATAGATAAGATATTATTTATTAGGGATTTTAAATGCAAGATTTTGCTATTGTAAATCTATGTTGATGACATTATCTTTGTATCTGAAGATGACAACGTTTGCAAAAATTTTCTAGCTTGATGCATGGAAAGTTTGCAATGTGCAACATGTGAAAGCTGAAGTATTTATTAGGACTTTAGGTGAAATAATCAAAATATGTAATTTTCATCTCTCAGACAAAGTTCACCAAGTAGTTAATTAAGAAATTCATAATGCAGAATACAACCTCTATGCGGACACAAATGGGTTCAACTCTAACTCTGAACAAGGATGGGAAAGGGAAATCTTTTGATGAAACCATGTACATAAGCATAATTAGGTCCTTGCTCTACCTTACTACAAGTAGACCAAACATAACATTTTCAACATGTTTATGTGCTAGATTCCAGGTAAACTCTAAGGAATCTCATTATTCCACCACAAAGAGGATTTTGAGATACCTTAAAGGCACGCCAAGTCTTGGCTTATGGTACCCAAGAAGTAATGATTGCGGACTAATTGGTTTTTTAGATGTTGACTTTTTAGGAAGCATGAATGACAGGAAAATCACTTCTGAGACATGTCAGTTCCTACTAAGAAGGCTTATCTCATGGAGTAGTAAAAATCAAAATTGTGTTGGAATCTCAATGTTGTGTCAGAATATATCTCTGCTAGCAGTTGTTGTGCACAACATCTATGGATAAGGATTAGTTAGAAGATTACAACTTGAAGCTAAAGGAGATTCCTATGTTTTGCGACTCATCCAGTGCCATGGAACTTGCTCACAATCAAGTCTCTCACAACCAAACAAAGCACATTGATATTAGGTACATTTCATCTGGGAGCTTGTGGACAATATGGACATAAATCTCAGATATGTCCCCATAGATAAGCAAGTTGCAGATATATTCACATAGCTGCGGGACGAGACCAAGTTTTCCTTTTTCAAAATGGAACTTGGTATGCTCAACAAGGAGTCATGATAGTCCAGAAATAGGTCAAAGAACAAGAATTTTTCATCTCAAGAAATCTAAGTAAAATTCGTCGAGTATACTCGTGCAATTTCGACGAATTTGTCAAGACTTATCGTGAAATAGAACTTCTTCACGAGTCATTTCAACAAATTACCCTAGCATGCACGAGTCATTTCGACGAATTTTTAAAGCATTCTTAAGTCATTTTGATGAATCTACTGAAGGTCAGATTTTTGAATTGTCAATTATTGGATCTGAAAAGTCATTACTAGAAAAAGATACATGCCTCTCTTCAAAACTTTAATAATATATAAATAGGACTTAGGGGTATTCAAATTTCACACACTTCATGAAGACTTTTCGAGAAATTCTGTCTATTCATCTTCCATCAGAGCAGAGGAACTTCATCGTCGACTCCATCTCTGACAATTCTCAATAACATCTCCAAATTCCCTTGAAAAATCGTCTTCGACAGTTATCGACGACATCATTTCCAAAAGTTCTCATTTGTCTTTCTTCCCCGTCAATTTTTGATAGTTCTCAGAGATAGCGCCAAGAGGTAGTGAAAATCTCCAGGTTTGTAGTGAACTAGTGCGTATAGGATTTGCTACAGCTTCCAATGAATTTAGAAATATCATCTTCATTCTCGAGACGGCAGGCCTAACATTTCTTCTGGAATATCCTTTTCGAGTTCTAAACAGAGACATCCAAGAGTTATTTCAAAATGCAAAGCTTTGACGTGAAGGCATGATAATCAAAAGTAAAGTGAGAAATTTCTATGTTAAAGTGAAAGCCAGACTTTTGAATAGACACTTGCTGTTACCATCTGTTGAGGAGGAATTACTTGAAGAGACCAATTTGCATCGAGCTCTTCACTTCTATAGTCTGCCTAGAGTAAGTACCTCAATTAGAAGGAAAGGGATGAATGAGGAAGGAAATCTGTTGACAGATATCATGGGAATGGTCCTTCTGTGCAAAGTCGTGTCCCACGACCATGTTTATGGTGAGATGTTCAAGCTCCTTGTAGCAGAGATTTGCAGGAAGAGAATCAACTAGGGAGTGATTCTTTTTGAGAATATCAAGGAGTGTTTTAATGTAACTCTTCCATGCGTTACGTAGAATATAACAGAAGGTCCATCCGGGGCTCCACGCCATATTCCACAAATAGTCAGCTGAGTTACTCATTGAGACCATGACATTCATGCATCTTAACTCAGAGAGCATTCTAGCAAAAGTAATTAATAGTTGTAGAACCCAAAATCTAGGAATGTCCACTAAAAGATTGGAATATCATTGCATCCACAAAAAGTTCTGGCCTGAAGGTCTTACAACTGTTCCCTTTACAATATGTTTCTTTCATACATCGGCACACGGGCTGGCCACACATGAGAAACATAAACATTCGCCTTTGGGCCTTCGAGATATTGCCAACCAAAGTATAAGGAGCTTCAACCCGCTACTTTCCACTTCACTCTCCAGTACTTGTATAGCACGACCCAACAAAATGTGGCGAAACAAAGCAACGATCAACATTAGCTGATCACATTATAACAACCTCTGTACAACCTTGGGCTCGCGAGAGGCCTTTCTAGCAGTAGTGAGCCGGAGAAGCTGGTGAGAGGTGTTTAATAGGTGAGTGGGACTGTATGGTCCACTCGTAGTGGGCGAGACTGGGGTTCTCTACAGTCGGCGAGATGCCCTTTGCGGGCGCAAGCTCTCCCTAAGAGGCGAGATGGCGAGTGGGGCGAGAGGCCGGCAAAACTAACAGGTGGTATTTTCTCGCCCGCTTGTCACTTCCCCCACTCGCAGCTTAAGAGGAAAGTTATTTTTACCTTTTTGCCCCCAAGGGGGATTTTAATCTTCTACCCCAGGAAATTTTACACTTCTACCCCTGGTGGTCTGCGTATGGCCATTCAGAACAACGAAGTTTGGCTGTAGGCAGACCCAACCAAGGGTATTTTGATTATTTCATGTCGGTTCAGTATGGATATTTGCAGATCAAACTTAGAGGCCTGTAAATAGACCGACAAGGTGCCTGGTTGAAGGTTGTTGAACCTTTCCACTCTCATCCTCACAGGCACCTAGCTCAGCATTGGCTAGGAAGGGGAAGGACTTGAATTTCTTCCGGGTAAGAGGTGGGACCACCGAGCTGAGACCCCTCAATCTGTTTTCAGGTCTGTGACTCGCATCAGGAGAGTGGTTCAAGAGGATTAGGTATGGGATGCATTCTCCGGTCCGAACTCTAGGTGGGATTGGGTAACTGGTTCCAACATTTTTGGTGTGATGAGCATGGACCGCAGCCCTCAGAGAAGAATCTTGAGCAACCACATGGCGGGAGGCCACAGAGATGGAGAAGGAGAGTAGTCGGATAACAAGGGAGGATTTGTTGGAAGAGAAGAGTTCATGGCATCAAGTAAAGGTATCATTGACTTGCTGCAAGGGATCTCGCGACAGGGGGACTGTTGAACCCCGCTACCTCAGGAGCCCGCTCTCGTGCCGCAAGAAGGGCTCGTCTCGGCACGAGTGGGAGAAGATGCCCTTGGAAGGCGACCGGGGAAGGAAGTGATGGTGGAAGGAGGCGGGCGAGACATGGTTGGAATGGAGCTGTTCCCCAGCCCTACAAGCGTCGTATCGCCAAGGGAGGTTGTCGCGAGAGTAGGGGCGGCGAGACCAATGGAAAGGGGGTCGTCTTTTTGTGAATTGATCCTGTTGGTTCCCATCCCAGAGGGGTTCTGGGAACCCGAGATGAACTACAATGTGGGGAAGGATGATCCCCTCCATCACTTGTAGTGGTTCGAGGACGCTGTCTCAATTATTCTCATGACTGATGCGTTCAAGTGCCATCTTTTTTCCATCACTCTGAAGGACAAGGATAGGGTCTGGTTCCACCAGCTCACAGCAGGCTCGATATATTGATTCGAAGACCTGAGTAGGAGTTTTCAGCTACGATTCTCGACTTCAAAGAAGAGGAGAAAGAACCTGTAGTCTATCTTTTTCATTAAGTAGAGGGCGGATGAGTCTTTGGCTCATTACGTAGACAGGTTCCAGGAGGAGATCCTCGACATCCAAGAGGTGCCTGGAGTCGCCCTCCAAATGGCCTTTACCGTGGGACTACAGGAAGGCTTCTTCAAGATGAGCCTCACCCGGAAGCCGCCACTGTCGTTCGAAGTGTTGATGGAAAAGGCGGCAAAGGAAATATCTATGGAGGCGGCGAATCCAGCTTTCGCAAAAAAGCTAGTAAGGCTGACAGAGGTGGATTCGAGAGAATCAAGAGGGAGACAACAGGAGGCAAGGAGAAGGGAAGAGCTGAGGGTGCCGACATACCAGGAGTTAGGATGGAGGCAGCAGGGGGGCCCTACCCAAGGGCAAGGGAGAGGCTTTCTCCTGGGAGGAAGGAACCAGCTAGGAGGACTTGGAAGATTTAACCAGCAAGGGTGGGGGTACGGTCATAGACCACCTCTACACCCGCCTCCGCAAGCTATGGCCATCGGATGAGGGAGGGGCAGAGGCCGAGAAAGAGGAAGAGGAGCCGGAGCTAGAAGGATAAGTAACCCACAAGAAGGGAGGCAGGGATGGAGGTAGCCTTGTCATACTGTGAATCCACGAGGAGGAAGGTCACACAACGACTACCTGCCCAGAATTCCTAGAAATGAGAAGATCTAGTGGAGCAGGTGAGCAGCAGAGGCCGGTGCGGATAGAAGAGGTTACTGGAATCGGAGAGGAAGATCGATGTGTGGATTGAGCGGACATCGGAGACCAGGGGAGGGGGGAATTGGAGTAATCCATGGGGGGGATCAAGGCTTCTCGAAAAGCGAGTCTTCACACTATGTATCATCGAAGCGTAGCCTCGACATCACAACCCCCTCCTCCGGATGAGAAAATCACCTTTTCGAGTAAGGACATGGCAAACCATGAAGACCCTTTCTGCGATGCACTAGTGATTCAGACCGCCATTGAGAACTTCACTGTATCGCGGATCCTGGTGGACAACGGGAGCTCAGTGAACGTTATTTTAAAAAAAGCATTTAACAAGATGAGGGTGGAGGCCCGGAGGGTGCTGGCAGCAGAAGGACCATTATTTGGATTCTCAGGATAAAAGGAGATTGAGGGGGGAGTGGGGCTCCAGGTGACCCTGGGGGGACTATCCAGGAACTATGGTTTCATCATAGTGGATGCCCCCAACAGTTACAATGCCATTTTTGGGCGCCCCTTCATCAGCGCTTTTAGATGTGTGCCGTCATATTTTCACCAGTGCTTGAAGCTCAACTCCGGAGGTACCCAAAACAGAGTGCGTGGAGAAGCGAAGGCAACCAGGGAATGCTACGTGACGGCGGTGAACACTATCTCACGGCAGGAAGAGGCTGAAGAGATGGATAAGGGGATGGAGCAATGGCAGCAGTAGTTTGAAAGGGAGACTGGAGGAGAGGGAGAAATGGTGATGGTAATAGGTATTGCGTGGGAGCCGGATACAGCGGGAGAGATGGACGGAGAGATGGGGATGGAAGAGAAAAAAGAAGAAAAGGCTAGAGGAGAGGGATAAGTGGTAATGGTAGGAGGCATTGCGGGGGAGCTGGAAATGGCGGGAGAGAAGGACGGAGAGACGGGGATGGAAGAGGAAAAAGAAGAAGTCGGAGGAGAGGAAGAAGTAGATGTGGTAGGAGGCATTGCGGGGGAGCTGTAAATGGCAAGTGAGAAGGAAGGTGAGATGGAGGTGGAAGTGGAGAGGTGGTCGAAGGAAGGAGAAGGAAGGAGGAAAGAAAAAAGAAAAATGAGGGATGCAGGAGGGTCACCCGGGAGGGAGGCCCGGCTGGGAAAAAGAATAATCTCACCACGGGAAGGAGAGAGCACTGGCAGGCAGGAGGAGATGGTGGTCACTGTCATAGGGAACGAGGACAGAGAGCATGATGTGCTGGGAGAGCAAGAGGGAGAGGAGTAACCGTCAAGGCTGAAGGCAGCAGTGGAAGCGCTAGAGATTGAGATTCTCAACAAAGAAGGAAGGAAAGAGAAGATCTAGGTTACTGGCGAGCTCAGCCCGGAAGACTAGGAGGAGATCAAGTCATGCGTGCAAAGGAACATTGATGACTTCGCTTGGAGCACGGCCGACATGCCAGGGGTCGATGTGGACGTGTCCTGCCACCGTCTCAACCTCGACCCCAACACCCTCCCAGTGTAGTATAAGAAGAGGGTCATCGCCTCCAAGATGTCCTGACCCATTAGAGAGGAAGTAGAAAAGCTACTTAAGGCAGGGTTTGTGTTTGCCTGTAAGTATCCGGGGTGGGTGAGCAATGTTATAATGGTTAAAACGGGGGAGGGAAAATGGAGAATGTGTGTAGATTTCTCTTTTTAAATAAAGCGTGCCCTAAGGATTGTAACCCCCTGCCTCGAATCGACGCGCTGGGTGACTCAGCCGTCGGTTTCTCACTTATGAGTTTTTTTAGATGCATTTTCAGGATATCATCTATTTCGCATGCATCCTCCGGACATCAAGGAGTCACCTTCATCACGAAGGATGGGTGCTTCGTTTCTAATATGATGCCATTCGGGTTGAAAAATGCAAGAGCAACCTACCAAAGTATGATGGATCGTATCTTCCGGGAGCAGAAAGGAAGGAACCTTGCGGTTTATGTGGATGACCTGATGATCAAGAATCGGGATCTCAGATCTCATGTCTCAGATCTTGAAGAAACCTTTGCAACATTAAGAAAATATAAAATGAGGCTCAATACACTGAAATGTCTTTTTGGTGCCAATAGGGGAAAATTCCTAGGGCATATTCTCACCCAATCCGGAGTGGAGCCCAATCCTGATAAGGTGAAGGCAATTCTAGAACTGGAATCTCCCAGAAATGCCAAGGAAGTTCAACGTCTCACCGACAAGCTAGCCGGGCTAAGCAGGTTTCTCTCTCGAGCAGGAGAGAAATGCTCGCCTTTCTTCCGGATGTTAAGAGGGGTCGAGAAGTTCGTGTGGACCCCCAAATGTGAGACTGCCTTTCAGGCCCTAAAGCAGCAGCTCACCCGGACGCCTCTACTCCAGGGGCCAAGGGATGGGGAGGTCTTGTTCTTATACTTGGGAGTAGGGATGGGGGCCGTGAGTTCAGTTCTCGTACGAGAGTAAGGATAGAAGCAATTCCCGATCTATTATGTGAGCAGGGTCTTAAAGATGGCGGTGCTCGGGTACCCCATCCTAAAAAAACTAGCTTTTGCCCTTATCATATCGGCTAGGAAGCTTAGGCCGTATTTTCAGGCTCACTCTATTCAGGTGGTGACGGATCACCCCCTCCGTCGCATCTTGGAGGGGGTGGAGCACTCTGGGAGGCTGGCCAAATGGTCGATAGAGCTCATTGAATTTGACCTCGCTTTTATTCCTCGGCTTGCCATCAAGGCACAAGCAGTGCCTGACTTCCTGGTGGACTACGTAGTTGAGGTCCAAGAGACTGAAGCATCCCCTCGAGCGGCTTGGAAGATGACGGTCGATGGGGCGTCGGGAAGAAATTCCTTCGGAGGGGGAATGATCTTGTTAAGCCCGGATGGGACCAGGATTTAGCATGCGTGATGTAGGCTTGCACGTTTGACAACGAATAACTACACGAACAAGCACGTATACCTCTCTACGATCCAACCTATACTCGCACAATCATTCTACGCAGGACCACGTTAATTAATTCTATCAATTATATGCTAGCGTACGGGTAGCCAAACCGATTAGCATCAAACAAGGGCTAGAAAGTCAATGTTATTTCCGGCTAAAAGTACCCACCCGGTCCGAACGAACGGTATTGTACCAAAGGAGATCTACCAAAAATAACGATTCAGAAAAAGGTAGAACTCTCCCAATAAAAGAAAACAAAGGTTCGCCAAGCATTTTTGAAAATAAAATCAATTAAGATAAACACAAACCAATCGAAGGAAAACCACGATTATTCAACGCTTCAAGATGCAACGCCAAGAATTTCCACCACAAGAATATCTAGGAAAAGAAACACGTGAGAGTAGAAAGTTTTCGTTACCCAACCGGAATGGATGATTCCGATTTCTTTGCTTGGATCGTCCTTCAATGTCTCCACCGGAGTCACGTCGGAAGGAGAGGAAACTTATCCGCCTTCGTCGCTTCACGCTTTGGACGAGATCTTTGGTTGGTAAGAGAAGAGGTCGGCCATTGGAGGTGATGAAGAGGGGTGCTCGGGTTTTTGGGAGGAGAGGAAAACGAGAATAGAGAGGGGGAGAAGGTTGGCTGGTGGCCAAAGAGAGGAGGAGGATGGAGGAGGCCGAAATTGGCCTTAGAGGGAAAGAGGAAGGAGGGGGAAAATTCAAATCTTAAATTCTTAGGATTTCTTTTTTTCATTCTCTAATCAATATGACAAATATCATGACCTATATATAGGCTTACACCACTCTATCTCCCTTCATTCAAAATTCAAAATTCAAAATTTAAAATTCAAAATTCAAAATATGATGGTTATATGCACCAATCATTACACATGAAATGAAAATTAAAACATGAAATAAATACTTAAAATAAAATTGCTAAAATAATGAAATTATTAAAATATATAATTATAATTATTTAATTTATAATTATATATTTTTATATAATGGCGGCGGACGTTGATCGCATCCTTGAGCTTGCGGCAGTGATCGTCCCAATCGACGAACTCTCTCAGACGGGGATGAATGGCGATCGTGTTAGTAACGTCTCCATCAATCCTCCCCCGTTCAAAACTACTCATCACCGATGCATTGGTATGAAAGTATCTGTGCAGGAGAGCATCATCCAAAAGAACCATGTAGCAGCAAGCAGAACCACTTGGCGAGGAGAGCACTTCATCTTCGAGTATCCTGTCATGCAAAAATGTGGTCCTGGAGAACCTTGGAAAATCATTAGGCAATAAAGGAAAACAAGTCTCTACATCAACAACCAACGTACCTCCAGTGAAGACCGATGAAGAGAGCGAACCAGACACAAGATCACTACCAAAACCAAAAGAAAACAAAGTGGACCCAAACGGACGCACAGATAATTCAAGTGGTGGAGAAACATATAGCGTTAAATTAGAAATATTAAAAATAGGGGTAATACCCCAATCAGTGGAAAACTTCAAATGATATGCGTATTCTTCTAATTTTTTTAATATCCGAAAAAGGTCCAGCTCGCCAACACGCCAACGTTCTATAGTGCCCGAAGGCAACCGTTCATGGACGAGACGCACCAAAACTAAATCGCTAACAATATAGTGAGACGGCCTTTATGTAAGCTAGCATGAAGTTGATAAAATATAAATGGTATGGTTAGCGCTTCACTAATGTGCTTATATAATTTGTGAGCATGAGAGGCATAAACTAGTGCGAGTTGACTTGTCTTATAAGATAGTGGTAACGAAATCAAGTCAAAAGTCACTTGTGCTTTAAATCCATGCACGATCTCATTCGGCGAGCAACAAGCTTATAAATAATAATAAGACGCGACTTGATTGAGTACGTTCTTAAAAATGCGCCTAAAAATATTGCTACCATGAGGTGTGAACCCATGTGCTATGTGTCTCAACCCGAATACGGAGGCTATAGTGGTTAAGTCAGGGGGCACAGGATCTTTAACATCAAAGGTGACTTTCAATGGCTTCAAATTTGCAGTCTTAATTTTATAATTAATATTTTCACGCTTGGTATGAAGATATGCCAAGGGAAACTGCTCATCATTAATACTAACAGAGTTGGATGCTCCAGGATGTGATAAGAGATACAAGCGATACAACTCATGGGGCCTAACCTTGGTCACTAACGTGTGGGAACAAGGGTCATCAAATGGCGGTGTGTAAATACGTGTGATCGGGTGTGGTATATAAGTATGTGAAGGAGACACCACACTCAGAGGCCAAATAGCCAAAGGATCAGACACAAATGAGGATAGACCCATAGTCGAACACGTAGAGAAATGAATAGTCAAATGTGACGCATAGTCAGATCTACGTGGTGCGGTCAACAGACCAAAAACTAGCGGGCTCAACGTACTAATATCTAAGTGCTGATACAATGCCAAGGCAGGAACTAAAAGAGTGGGCGTGTCACAACAACTCAGTCTAGGACTACCGATGCCACGTCCTAACTTGTCAACTAATGTGGGCTCATAGATAGGACGAAGGGTCGGTAAAATCAAACACGGGATAAAATCCAAATCAAAATAACTTTCACTGATCGGTGATAACGTCAATGAACTCTCATCCGAGGGTAAACTCATAGAATCGTTCAAAAATATCACTTCCTCGCTTGCAAGTTCTTCCGACACACTAGACAAGTCGTTTAATTCAGAATCAGTAAAGGTATCCGAAATGGGCAAAACCGAACCCGACGAAAAATTTAATTCAGATGAAATTTCAGACAATGGTGATATCATCAAATATTTATCGTTCGGGTTCGCAGCTCTAAAATCATCCAAACATAACCTTCTCACATAAGGTGAGTCTTCCCAATCAGTTGGAACATCCACTAAGTCAAGGTCGTCAATGACAATGGAACAATCCTCACTCAAAGGCTCCTCAGGAAAGTCAGATGAAGTCTCAGTTGGTATATTTGTAGTCTCTAATGCGATGGGGATCGTACCCGGGAGTGGGCACTCAATACTAGGGTGCACAAACACCACACTAGTAGGGCTCGTAACAGGCAAAGAGATACTCTCACAGCTTGAACTATCATCACCATCCCAAACATCGTCTTCTAGATCACTAGGGATTCCCTCACTTTCAGAATCGTCAGACTCGTCGGACACTATCGTGCGTAAAGGGATACTCTCACCTAGCTGGTCAACTTCATCATCCAGAGATTCTATATCCACATCGGAATCCTCAGAGGTACTAATCACTATCTCTAGGGGCTTAGATGTCGAGTGAAAGATATTGTACCTAAACACCTAGAGGGGGGGTGAATAGGTGACCAAATTCTTTTTAACTTTGTATGGCAGCAATCAGTTTTTAACACAGATTTATATCTACTATTGCACAACAATCACACAGCATTCACAGCAAACCACAGCACACAGAAGACACACAGTTTTATAGTGGTTCCCCAAGGTTTGGGTACATCCACTTTCCCCCTTCGCCTATCTAGCAGTGTACTAGATTCAGCAAAACTCCTCCACTATCTCAGAACCCAAAACTAGTTCCTACACCTCAGGCCCAAGGCCCTACAACTCAGCTTCTTCACAAAGCCTACACTCAGCCACAAAGGCCTACACTCAGCCACCAAGGCCTACACTCAGCCACCAAGGCCTACACTCAGAGATTTCAATCTCCTACACTCAGGCTCTCAAGCCCTACACTCAGCCTTTATAATTACAGGCTTACAAGACTCAGATCCAAAGGATCCTACAAGATAAAATGAATACAATAATGTTAACTAAGCAACTCAGAGACAAGAGAGGAGAGTTGTGAGTTTCTTGATGAGTTCTTGGAAGAACTCAGCAGAAATCAATCTGACTTAGCTTTCTTCAAAGCTTCTTGAATGAAGAACTCAATAAGATTGACTCCTTCTGCAGTTGATCCTTGATCTCTGCTACTTAAGATTCAGAATAGATCTGAACCCTTCTTCTCAGCCTGGTTCCAACGGCTGATTACTTGGATGGAGCTCTCTCTCTCCAACTTCTTAGATCTTCACTTGATAGCTAGATCTTCTTTTAATCTGAACTTGGACTTGTGTTCAATCAATCACTTTCTGTAGACAACATAAGCCTATTTATAGGCCTTCTTCATGAAACCGGCTGGTCCGGTCCATAACTGATTTCTGACAACTCTAACAGGTGCTGTAGACCGGCTGGAATGGCAGCTATCAAGTCATCCAGTCAGTTCTTGAAAATTCTGTAACTGTCTTTAAGTGTCGAGACTGTCTGTCTTTAAGTGTCGACACTTATAGACCAAGTGTCGACACATGTTGTCTAAGTGTCGACACTAGCCTACAAGGTGTCGACACAACTCCTTGTGTTGTAGATATTATATCTCGACACTGCTTCTTCTTCATGTGTCGACACTGAAATTGAGTGTCGACACAAGTACTTGTACTTCAGTATTTTGCTGAATTCTTCTAAGTGTCGACACAACACCTTTGTGTCGACACATCTTCATGTGTTGAACTTGCTGAGTGTCGACACTTCTTCTTGTTGTCGACACATGTCTTTAGTGTTGATACTTGCTGAGTGTAGACACATTGCTCTGGGTGTCAACACATTCTTCTTCTGTCGAGACTCTGGCTGAGTGTCGACATATTCCCTTAGTGTCGACACTTGTACTTAGAATATTTTGTTGAACTTTGCTGATCTTTGCTAAGTGTCGACACAGCTCCTTGTGTCGACACTTTCTTCAAGTGTTGAGTCTTTAGCTAAGTGTCGACACATTGTTCTGGGTGTCGACACTTACTTCAAGTGTTGACTCTTCTGCTGAGTGTCGATACATTGTTCTGGGTGTCGACACTTACTTCAAGTGTTGACTCTTCTGTTGTGTGTCGACACATTGTTCTGAGTGTCGACACTTGTACTTAGTCTCTGCTGACTTTTGGTGAGTGTCGACACATATTCAAGTTTCACCACTTTCTGGTGTAGACATAGTTTCACTGGGTGTCGACACAACTGCTAAGTGTCGACACTGCTTCACTGCACTTTGCTTCACTGAGTGTCGACACAGCTCCTTGTGCCGACACTTTCTGTCTGGTGTCGACTCAGCATCCCTGGTGTCGACACAAATACTCCAATGTGTCGACACTGTTTGCCTGGGTGTCGACACAAGTCTTCTTAAGTGTCGACACTTTCCCTCTGGGTGTCGACACATGGACTTAGAAACTTTTTCATCATTTCCTGCAAATACTTAACCTGCACAAGTAACTCAAAACACATGAAATACATTTTGATGTATATCATTGAGTTGGGTGAGGCTTCTTCAAATCAGGTACATTTGAACCAATGTACCCAACAATCTCCCCCTATTTGGAGAAGTCATAACCTTTAGTCAATGATATACACCATTCATAAGAAAATTACAAAATGATGTAAAGCAGGATTATATATAGCAGGGCAATCATAAACATGTATCAATCAAACATGTATACATAGACATCATCACAGAACAAATATGAAATAGATTTAACATATAACACATTGTTCTAATATCTGTCATATCCATTTTCAAAAGTTTACAGAATGTTTTACATCAAAAGGATTACATAGTAAACTTTAAGAAAATTCTAATTCTATTTCTGTTCAAGCTCCTTGATCACTATTCCTTTTCCAGCTTGTACTTTGGCTTGAACAGGAGCTTCAGCAACTTCAGCATCAGCAGGCTTCTTGCCTTTCAGATCTTTCTTCTTAAGTTCCTCAGCCTTAATCTTTTGTCTTTCAAAATAATGATAAGGCTTGGGAAAGTACTTGCTAGGATCCTGGGCAGTAGGAGGTAGCTTTCCCATCTTGGCCTTTCTTCTGTATTGGACTATAGCCTCCTGCTTTGTCTCATGCTTTCTCCATTCAGCATCAGAAAACCACTTGTTCCTGTCATGGATGTTATCTTTTGCAGCTTTCCATGCAGTCAAAATAATGTTACTAGAGGTGGGGCTCCACTGCTCAAAGTCAGGTCTTTGTTCAGCTTGCTCCCTGAACCTCTTTTTAGACAATCTAGTCTCTTCTTCTTTCTGCATAGCTTCTTGCATGGCTTCAGAGATTGGCTGGACTACCTTTTCTATGATGACATTATCCTTACCCCCAGGTGGGCTATACATGGACTGTATGTCAGCATGAATCATATCAAAATCTGGAGGAGGGTAGATTACTTGAGCCACTTCAGGTTGCTTCCCTCCTAGATATGCAGGATTAATCCCAGATTCAGCAACATTATCATCATCACAAAGAGGAGGATATCCAAGAGTTGCTCTGATAGAATTTGATATCCACTTGGCATGATCAGAGCTGGCTTTGACTAAAACTCTCTCCCCCTTTATGACTTCTCTTTCTATATGATCTTTGACATCATCTTTCTGAAATCTCACTTGATTATCCAAATAATTAACTCCATCTTTAAAGAAAGGTTTTAACCTCTGAAGTTTGTCAGTTATCAACTTTTGAGAATCTTGAATGGCAGTCTTAACAGCAGTGAGTTCTTCTAGGAATACTTTGTCAAATTCTGCTTTAATAGAAGCTGGAGTCTGCCCTGCAGCTAGATTCTTCAACTCTGTGACTATAGCATTGTGAGATTGTGTCAAATTGTCATTCATTCTAATTTGTTTCTCTAGAACATACCCCTGCTTCTGTGCTATGTCATCTACTTGAGCCTTTATCTTTTCTTGATGAGTTGCAAGATAGACTACTGCATTCCCACCCTTGTGGAAGCAGTCTGTCATTTCCTTCTTATTAAGATTCATTTCAAATCTTATTGACTTTATGTCCTGGGCCAGATCAAATTGCAATGATTTGTGCCCCTCATCCACATAAGTTTCAATAGCCTTCCTATGTTCATCCAGTTTAATCTATATAGCAACCATTAAAGCACTATAATCAACAGTTGGAGCTGGCTGTGATATAGGCTGTGGAGCAACAGTTTGTAAAGCCTTCTTGTAACTCTGGCTTCTTCTCCTGAAAACTTGAAACTTTCTTTTCTTAGCCCTTGTTGCTTCCTCATCTTCAGAAGCAGATGTGCTGGCTATCTCTACCCTCTCCTTAGGTAGCTCTTCAACAGCTTGGGGCTTTTCAGGTTCTTGCCTTGCAGGCTCTTCAACAATTGGCACTTGCTCCCCCTCAACTGGAGCATTCTCCTATTCAGCAGCAGTTTCTTTCTCAAAATCAGTTTGATCCAGGTAAGGAACAGATCTTCCATTGTGTATTCTTGTGGAGAATGGGCAGGAGAAATTCTTTGCTCATCTACCACTGGATCAGATACAACTGCAAGTTCAACAGAAGTGTCTTCCATGACAACATCTGGAACTTGACTATCAATCTGTGTTTGCTGATTGTCAGAATTTAGGGAATCAGACAATACATTATCCATTATAGAGAAATCTAAAGCATTAAGCTCAGTGATTACCTCATGGATGATGTGGGTTGCTTGCTCACTCTCAAGAGGAGTGGGCTCTTCCACAACTAGTGGCTCCCCCTGGATGTGATCCTGGTGTAAGGGGATAGCTGGTGGTAGCTCCCCCTGCCTCTCAGCAACTACTTGTTGAGCTGGAGTTTTCTCAACAATCTCTTCTTCATGCTCATCAGGTGTGAAGACAACTTGCTCTTCACTTTCAGAACTGCTAGTTGGATCCTGAGCCACTGGAGCAGCTTTCCTCTTCTTCTTTAGTGGAATTTCCTTCTCAGAAGTGATCTTCTCAGGTGTTGGCATCTCTTTAGTCAACACCCTGTCCTATCTAGAGAATATTCTCAAATCCATTTTCCTCATGTGATTTATTTTAGTCCCAGCAGTCTGACCCATAACTTCTGGTATGCTTCCAGCTAGGTATAAGCTTAAGATTCTGCCCAAGTTGGGCTTCTTCAGTCTTTCCTTGATCTTCTCAAAGATCACTACAGTCCAGTCAGTTTTCAGATTGAAGATTATCCTTGTCATAATAGCAAACATATGGGCAGATACCCTGTCATGCCCTCCTGGCTTACTTAGAATTACTTTGCCTACAATTTCTGACAGGAATTTCCACTGACTGTTCATTCCTTTTCTATTAAAAACTGAGCCAATTTTCATCTTTGCATCCAGACCACACCATGCCAGTGCATCTCTGGTCCTGGAAGCAGTAACCTCTTCTTCTTCCTTAGTTCTTGGCAACTGAAGGACTTTTCTCAGACTTTTTGGAGAGACCTTTACTTTTTCTCCATGAACCCTGTACTTGATCTTGAATCCAGTGTCGTCTACCTTAGCTCCATTAAGGAATTCCAAGACTTCCTTCTTCCAAATCTTTGTTGGCTCTGAAACAAGATATTCTAACCCCGAGTCTGCTACTAGGGTTACAACAGTCTTGATTTATTGGTCGGCATCATCAAAAGCATTGCGCACCAGTTCATACCCTTCGTTGACATTCTCCTCAAGCTTTGGCGCCATTAGGGTTTGAAGAATTTGAACTGAGAGAAGAGAGGTGTCGACACACAAGTTTTGGTCTCGAAACTTTTGAAAGCGTGTCGACAGACTAAGGCAAAACCCTATTTATACCTTTCTAGTTTTGAAGATGAAAAGGCGGGCAGCTAACTTAAATTGTGTCGACACTGGCGATAAGTGTCGACACTGACTTATAATATCTCGACACCAAGGTGTCGACACAAGTTTAGTCAACAGATTATATGTGTCGACACTTGATTATGTGTCGACACCACTTAACTCGACACATAGTCGAGACTTTACTTAGATAATTCTGAGTAAACACTATGTGTCGACACCACCTTGGTTGTGTTGACACCAACTTGTCATGTGTCGATACTAATATTTTGAAGTGTCGACACCAACTTCCTAGATGTGTCGACACCTTTTTCCTGAAGTGTCGACACCACTATTCTGTGTCGACACATAGATCTCTGTGTGTCGACACCTTTTTTACTTAGCCATTTCCAATTCTATAAACTTACTCTAAGTTTATCATTCCTAGTTCAATTTTAAACCTATTGAACTTAGCTTCTTCTAGCGGCTTAGTATACATATCAGCTAGTTGATTATCAGTTTTAACATATTCTAGTAAAATATCTTCTTTCTCTACATGCTCCCTAAGAAAATGATATTTTATCTCAATATGTTTAGTTCTACTATGGGAAACAGGATTATGTGCAATTGAAATAGCACTTGTAGAATCACAGAAGAGTGGAGTTCTACTTACCTGAAATCCATAGTCCTCAAGATGATGTTGTATCCACAGAAGTTGAGCACAGCAACTTCCTGCAGCCACATACTCTGATTCTGCAGTGGAGATAGCCACACTTGTTTGCTTTTTGCTACTCCATGAAATCAGTCTTCCACCTAGGAATTGACAGGTTCCAGTAGTGCTTTTTCTGTCTTCTTTGCATCCTGCAAAGTCTGCATCTGAATAACCTGTTAGATCAAAATCCCCATTCCTAGGGTACCAGAGGCCTAGATAAGGAGTGCCCTTTAGATATCTCAATATTCTTTTGACTGCTGTCAAATGAGACTCTTTAGGGCAGGCTTGATACCTGCACAGACACATGTAGCATACATGATATTTGGTCTACTTGCAGTCAAGTATAATAGGGAGCCAACTATCCCTCTATACAAGGTTTCATCTACAGGTTTCCCTGCATCATCCTTGCTAAGAGACATACTTGACCCCATAGGAGTCTTCATGGTGCTGGATGAATCCAAACCATACTTTCTTATGAGTTCTAGGGTGAACTTGGACTAGCAGATGGATAATCCATTATCAGTCTGTCTTACTTGGAGACCCAAGAAGAACTTTAGCTCTCCCATACTACTCATCTCAAATTGACCTTGTATTAGTTTTGCAAACTTTTTGCAAATGCTACTTTCAGTAGACCCAAATATAATGTCATCTACATATATTTGGACTAGTATTACTTTGCCTCTAGATTTCCTAAGGAATAGAGTTTTGTCTATTTTCCCCCTTGTGAACTTATTCTCAATGAGGAAACTAGACAGGGTTTCATACCAAGTCCTAGGGGCTTGCTTTAACCCATATAAAGCTTTCCTAAGTCTATAGACATGATTAGGTAGAGTTGAATCAACAAAACCTGAGGGTTGTTCCACATAGACTTCTTCTTTAAGATTACCATTTAGAAATGCTGACTTGACATCCATTTGGTAAACTTTGAATCCTTGAAAGGTTGCATAGGCCAGGAACATTCTTATGGCTTCCAGTCTGGCTACTGGAGCAAAGGTTTGATCAAAATCAATACCTTCTTCCTGCCTATATCCTTTAGCAACCAATCTTGCTTTGTTCTTAATGATGACTCCTTGTTCATCCATCTTGTTCCTATAGATCCACTTGGTTCCAATTATATTGTGGTCTTTAGGTTTAGGAACAAGCTCCCAGACCTTGCATCTCTTGAACTGATTCAGCTCTTCTTGCATTGCCTCAATCCAAAGAGGGTCTAGGATGGCTTCTTCAAACTTCTTTGGTTCAACTTGGGATAGAAAGCTGGAGTAGATTGCTGCATTCAGGTTTCTGCACCTTGTTTGTACCCCTTGTCTTGGATCACCAATGATTTGCTCAGCTGGATGATCTCTAAGTTGCCTATTGGCTGGAGGCATCCTGGCTTCAGGTTGGGCTTCATCAACATCTTCATCATGTTGTACACCTTGAACTTCATCTGCATTTGGTACATGTAGTTCTCCCCCTGGACAACAGCCACTGTCTTCTACTTGCTGTCTTGCAGTAGGTTCTTCTTCTATAGAAAGCTTGTCCATCTTCTTGGTTATACCTGAGGAGCTGCATACACTACTAGACAACTCATTGTTAATAAGCCTAGTTTCATCAAATACTACATGTACAGTCTCTTCTACAACTTGTGTTGTCAAGTTGTAGACTCTATAAGCCTTACTATTGTTGCTGTACCCAACAAAGATCCCCTCTTGGGACTTGGTAGCAAACTTAGTCAAGTAAGACTTTCCATTGTTAAGTATAAAGCACTTACAACCAAAGATCCTGAAGTAGGATAGATTTGTTTTCCTGCCTTTCACAACCTCATAGGGGGTCTTGTTGAGGCTTTTAGTTATGGTAGCCCTATTAATAACATGGCATGCAGTATTCACTGCGTCAGCCCAGAAGTATTCTGGTAGTGTTGTATCATTTAATAGGGTCCTACCAGCCTCAATCAAGGTTCTATTCTTCCTTTCAGCAATGCCATTTTGCTGAGGTGTTCTTGGTGAAGAAAACTCTTGAAATATCCCAAAGTCTTCACATAGTTTTGTCATGCTATCAGACTGAAACTCAGTACCATGGTCACTTCTTATTTTGACCACTGTACTATTTAGTTCATTCTGAATTTGTCTAACAAAGCTATAGAAGACATTGGGTGTTTCAGATTTCTGTCTAAGAAAGAACACCCAGGAAAACCTTGAGTAGTCATCTAGAATTACAAAGGTATAGACATTCCTACCTAGGCTGTGAACTGGCATTGGACCAAAGAGATCCATATGCAAGAGGTATAAGCACCTCACAGCATCTTTGTTTTCTATGCTTCTAAAGGTGGATCTAGTCTGCTTGCCCTTTTGACAAGCTGAGCAAATACCATCTTTAATACACTTAACTTGAGGACCATTCCTCACTAACTCTTTACTAAAGAGTTTGCCAATTGTCTTGTAATTAAGATAGGCTAGCCTCTTGTGACATTTGACACAATGAGAGACTTTCTCATCAACTACAAGACACACTTGAGAACCATTGGTCTCACACATAATGTCTAAGCAGTAGACATTTCTTTTTCTATAGCCAGTCAAAATGATCTCTTGATCATTTGACCTCTTGATATGACAACCATCCTTAACAAATGAGATGTCATATCCTACATCACTTAATTGACTTATACTAATTAGGTTGTGTTTCAAACCTTTAACATAAGCCACTTGAGTAATGGTAACTAAGTTACTAGAAATGTTACCAAACACTTTGATGATTCCTTTTTCAGAACCACCAAAGGTGACTTTTGGACCATCCTTTATTGGTGTGTAGTCCTTTAGTAATTCCCTTGTTCCAGTCATATGTCTGGAACATCCACTGTCCAAGTACCATATTGGGGCATGGCCACTTGCACTCACCTGCAAAACAGATTAATGAAACTTAGAACCCAAAGAATTCTTGGTTCCTTGGTACTTGTTAGTTTACATCCTGACAAGGCTACCTGCTGGTTTTCCAACAGGCAGATTGCTACTCACTTTGGCACTAGCATTGTGCCAACAGTCCATTGCATAGTGGCCTACCTTGCCACAGCACCAACACTCAAACTTATTGTACCTTTGCTTAGGTACTGTCTTTGCTGTTTTATCTACAGCAGACTTGTTGAGAGTTGGGGCTTTGCCCTTGGACTTGGACTTGGACTGAACAGTCCTTGCAGGTCTAGTAAACCCCAGTCCAGCTTTACCTTTGTGATGAATAAATTCATCAATTATGGGTAAAACAGACTTTGGTTTAGAAAACCTAGCAACTAAGTCTTTCTCCTTCTGAAGATTAATCTCCAGACTCTTGATTTGATCATTCTTAAATGATATAGTTCCCTTTTGAATCACAGTTATGTGCTTCAATCTGGCTATCTCATTAAGCTTTTGATCAAACAACTTCTCAAAATCAGTTGCAGCAGCTTTGAGAATAGCAATTTCCTTTGCCTGACTTTTGGCTAGGGACTTGCTCTTCTTATAAGCTTGCAACAGAACTCTATATTCATCTATCAACTGATGAATATCTTCTTCAGACTCAGATGCACTCTCATCATTTGATGAGGATGAATCTGATTCTGTACTAGCACAAGAAACTGAACTTAAAGTTGAACTTTATACCTTACTAGGTCCTGGCTGCTCCAGGATTTTGTCACTTTCTGTCAATGCTATTAGTCCTTGGCACTGACAGTCTTCTTGTTCATATATAGAATTCATAATCTGCATGAACTCTTCTTCTTCTTCCTCAACAAACACCCCTATATATGCCTCAGCATCTGACTCAGTTTCTGAAGAAGAGATATCTGACAGGCTCTTGTCCTTTTTGGCAACAAAAGACTTCTCCTTCTTGCCCTTGTATTGAGTCCTTTTCTTGTCAATAGACTCCTTCCTCTTCTCTGGACAGTCTGCAATGACATGTCCTTGTCTATTACAGCAATAACACACAATTTTTGATAGTGTAGCTTTGCTAGACTTGGACTTTTTCCTGTCTTTCTTTGAAGACTTCTTTTTCTGATAAGAGTCTTCCTTTCCCTGTGAAGTAGATGGCCTTGTTCTCCATTGTTTCTTCTTTAAGAATTTCTGAAAATGTCTTGTGAAGGCAGCAAAGTCCTCATCACTTTCACTGCTTTCAGACTTTGTGCTGACTGACTCATCTGACTCAAATTCAACTACCTTTGGAGGTGGAGTTGGTGACTTACTCCTGTACTTTCTGGGGGCTTCTGATTTGAAGGACACTGTCCTTTCTTTGTGTTCACTTCTTGTGGATTTCTCCTCTTCTTTCCTCACCATTAACTGCATTTAATAGGACAGCAGTTTGCCAAACAGTGTTGGTGGAGGAATTTCTCCCAACTTTGCCATTTCCCTAATGGCACAGTTCTTGGTGTCCCAATCTTTAGTTAGGGACCTTAGAAACTTATCATTGAGTTCATAATTACTGAACTCTCTGCCATAGGACATGAGCTCATTTACAATTCTGTAAAACTTTTTATAGCACTCAGTTATGCTATCAGCTTTTCCTTGTCTAAAACTTTCATACTCTTGGTTTAGCAAGGATTTTCTGTCTTGCCTTACTTCTTCAGAACCCTCCATATACACAATAAGAGTATCCCACATCTCTTTGGCTGTCTTACAGTGTATTAGATTCTGAAAAGTTACATCATCTATGGCACTCACTATGATGTTCTGAGCCCTCTTATCCATAGTGGCTAGAACAATTTCATCCTTTGTCATCTCAGAGAAATCCTTAGGTGTTCTCTGATTTGCATCTAAGACTGACACCTTCATGTGCACATATGGCCCTTCCTTTATTGTGATATAAATCCTAGGGTCTGAGGCTTCCATAAAAAGTCTCACCCTTTCCTTCCAGATCCCAAAGATCACTTTCCTACATATGGGTAGCTTCATGCATCCCAATTCCTTGTGATTTTCAGTGGAACTCATAGTTCTTGATTTTCTTGATTCTGTAATTCACTTAGACTGAATCTGCCAATCAGGATCTACTCAGACAGTTATGTCCCTTTTGAAGAACCTCGCTCTGATACCACTTGAAAGATATTGTACCTAAACACCTAGAGGGGGGTGAATAAGTGACCAAATTCTTTTTAACTTTGTATGACAGCAATCAGTTTTTAACACAGATTTATATCTACTATTGCACAGCAATCACACAGCATTCACAGCAAACCACAGCACACAGAAGACACACAGTTTTATAGTGGTTCCCCAAGGTTTGGGTACATCCACTTCCCCCTTCGCCTATCTAGCAGTGTACTAGATTCGGCCAAACTCCTCCACTATCTCAGAACCCAAAACTGGTTCCTACACCTCAGGCCCAAGGCCCTATAACTCAGCTTCTTCACAAAGCCTACACTCAGCCACAAAGGCCTACACTCAGCCACCAAGGCCTACACTCAGCCACCAAGGCCTACACTCAGAGATTTCAATCTCCTACACTCAGGCTCTCAAGCCCTACACTCAGCCTTTATAATTACAGGCTTACAAGACTCAGATCCAAAGGATCCTACAAGATAAAATGAATACAATAATGTTAACTCAGCAACTCAGAGACAAGAGAGGAGAGTTGTGAGTTTCTTGATGAGTTCTTGGAAGAACTCAGCTGAAATCAATCTGACTTAGCTTTCTACAAAGCTTCTTGAATGCAGAACTCAATAAGATTCACTCCTTCTGCAGTTGATACTTGATCTCTGCTACTTAAGATTCAGAATAGATCTGAACCCTTCTTCTCAGCCTACTTCCAACGGCTGATTACTTGGACGGAGCTCTCTCTCTCCAACTTCTTAGATCTTCACTTGATAGCTAGATCTTCTTTTAATCTGAACTTGGACTTATGTTCAATCAATCACTTTCTGTAGACAGCATAAGCCTATTTATAGGCCTTCTTCATGGTAACCGGCTGGTCCGGTCCATAACTGATTTCTGACAACTCTGACAGGTGCTGTAGACCGGCTGGAATGGCAGCTGTCAAGTCATCCAGTCAGTTCTTGAAAATTCTGTAACTGTCTTTAAGTGTCGAGACTGTCTGTCTTTAAGTGTCGACACTTATAGACCAAGTGTCGACACATGTTGTCTAAGTGTCGACACTAGCCTACAAGGTGTCGACACAACTCATTGTGTTGTAGATATTATATCTCGGCACTGCTTCTTCTTCATGTGTCGACACTGAAATTGAGTGTCGACACAAGTACTTGTACTTCAGTATTTTGCTGAATTCTTCTAAGTGTCGACACAACACCTTTGTGTCGACACATCTTCATGTGTTGAACTTGCTGAGTATCGACACTTCTTCTTGTTGTCGACACATGTCTTTAGTGTTGATACTTGCTGAGTGTCGACACATTGCTCTGGGTGTCGACACATTCTTCTTCTGTCGAGACTCTGGCTGAGTGTCGACACATTCCCTTAGTGTCGACACTTGTACTTAGAATATTTTGTTGAACTTTGCTGATCTTTGCTAAGTGTCGACACAGCTCCTTGTGTCGACACTTTCTTCATGTGTTGAGTCTTCAGCTAAGTGTCGACATATTGTTTTGGGTGTCGACACTTACTTCAAGTGTTGACTCTTCTGCTGAGTGTCGACACATTGTTCTGGGTGTCGACACTTACTTCAAGTGTTGACTCTTCTGTTGTGTGTCGACACATTGTTCTTAGTGTCGACACTTGTACTTAGTCTCTTCTGACTTTTGCTGAGTGTCGACACATCTTCAAGTGTCGACACTTTCTGGTGTAGACATAGTTTCACTGGGTGTCGACACAACTGCTAAGTGTCGACACTGCTTCCCTGCACTTTGCTTCACTGAGTGTCGACACAGCTCCTTGTGTCGACACTTTTTGTATGGTGTCGACTCAGCATCCCTGGTGTCGACACAAATACTCCAATGTGTCGACACTGCTTGCCTGGGTGTCGACACAAGTCTTCTTAAGTGTCGACACTTTCCCTCTGGGTGTCGACACATGGACTTAGAAACTTTTTCATCATTTCCTGCAAATACTTAACCTGCACAAGTAACTCAAAACACATCAAATACATTTTGATGTATATCATTGAGTTGGGTGAGGCTTCTTCAAATCAGGTACATTTGAACCAATGTACCCAACATCGAGGCTAACGGAGGCATAACCCTAGTGGTAACATCTATCGAGCCCACAACAAATGACCTATTAGGAGAGGTTTCCCTAACGGGGGGTGGTGGTCCTAATACGGCCTTTCTGGTCTGACACGAGTGAGCTTTATTCCTATGAAGGTGGTGCTTCTCAATTTCTAATACCATGGTAAAAGTGGAGTCTAGATCGGTGTGCCAATAACATAGTAATTTACCCTGGATGTAGGGGTTTAATCCCCTACGAAACATAGAGAGGGTGATCTCTGGCAACTCCTTCACACCACTTCTAACCATCATATCCTTAAAAAGACGCATATAATCTGAGACCGACTTGTTTCCTTGTTTAAGGTTAGTCAAATCTTTAGTTATCTGTCGCTTGGTCTGGACGGTTGGTTTATAGTCATTCTTAAAGGCTGGTATGGATCTAGTTCCATAACTATACTCACTCATAGGCTTAGTATTAACAGGGCGAAGGTAGGCGGGATCAAATTGATCCGAGAGTAGGCTACGCATGTGCAGCCAAGCGTAATGATAGCTACCAACACGACGCTCTTCGTTTAACCAAAACAACTGGGCTTGACCTACTAGTCGCTCTCGGGAAAAGCTAACCTTTTTGTGGTCATCCCATAAGTGGCAGTTAAAATAATGCTCTAATTCCTTACGCCAATCTTTAAAATTTTGGGGACATCCTAAACCGTCATAAGTAGGATAAATGTGTTGTGCCCTATGAGTGTGTTTAGTCGTATCCTTAGCATATGAATAGTCTAGACGGGTAGCATATACGTCATATGCCATTTTAGGGAGAATCAGAGAGAAAACTCAACCGGAACTGGTGCACATGCAATGAGAAATGAACCTGACCCTATTTAATTTTCAAAGATGGAATTGTTCCCACTTAATAACTGTGGAGATAAAAGATTTTTTTTATTTACTTGCAGTAAATAATATGAAAATTATTAAATAATTTTTTTAAAATTTATTTTGCAGAAATTTAAAAATATAGGCCGCTATTGACAGACCAAAATTAAAATTTTGTAATGATTTAATAAAAATAATGTCTTAATAAAAATAAAATATTTTTTTGATTTCTTACTAACAGAATGATGGGAAAATTCCAGAATATTATTTTTTTGAATTTTGAGGAAAAAAACTGAAAATTTTTGGCCGCTATTTGCAGACCAAAAATTTAAAAATTGATTTTTATGTTGTGCAATGAAACGTGCAAGTGCGTGTCGGCGTGCTAAAGAAATTTTTTTTCTAGGATGGTACTAATTAAGAAATTAGCACAACCTGTCTCTGATACCAAATTGATGCAAGCTTGCACGTTTGACAACGAATAACTGCACAGACAAGCACGTATACCTCTCTACGATCCAGCCTATACTCGCACAATCGTTCTACGCAGCACCATGTTAATTAATTCTATCAATTATATGCTAGAGTACGGGTAGCCAAACCGATTAGGATCGAACAAGGGCTAGAAAGTCAATGTTCTTTCCGGCTAAAAGGACCCACCCGGTTCGAACGAGCGGTATTGTACCAAAAGAGATCTACCAAAAATAACAATTCAGAAAAAGTTAGATCTCTCCCAACAAAAGAAAACGAAGGTTTGCCAAGCCTTTTCGAAAATAAAATCAATTAACATAATCACAAACCAATCGAAGGAAAACCACGATTATTCAACGTTTCAAGATGCAATGCCAAGAATTTCCACCACAAGAATATCTAGGAAAAGAAACACACAAGAGTAGAAATTTTTTGTTACCCAACCGGAATGGATGATTCCGATTTCTTTGCTTGGATCGTCCTTCAACGGCTCTGCCGGAGTCACGTCGGAAGGAGAGGAAACTTATCCGCCTTCGCCGCTTCACGCCTTGGCCGAGATCTTTGGTTGGTAAGAGAAAAGGTTGGCTATTGGAGGTGATGAAGACGGGTGCTCAGGTTTTTGGGAGGAGAGGAGAACGAGAATAGAGAGGGGGAGAAGGTTGGCCGGTGGCCAAAGAGAGGAGGAGGAAGAAGGAGGCCGAAATTGGCCTTAGACGGAAAGAGGAAGGAGGGGGAAAATTCAAATCTTGAATTCTTAGGATTTCTTTTTTTTTTCATTCACTATTCAATATGACAAATATCATGACCTATATATAGGCTTACACCACTCCACCTCCCTTCATTCAAAATTCAAAATTCAAAATTCAAAATATGATGGTTATATGCACCCATCATTACACATTAAATGAAAATTAAAACATGAAATAAATACATAAAATAAAATTGAAAATAATAAAATTATTAAAATATATATAATTATAATTATTTAATTTATAATTATATATATTTATATAATGGCGGCGGACGTTGATCCCATCCTCGAGCTTGCGGCAGCGATCGTCCGAATCGACGAACTCTCTTAAACGAGGATCAATGGCGACCATGTCAGCAACGTCTCCATCAATGCGTTGAAGATCCACTTTATGATCACCAATAACCAAGAAGAATATGAGGCGATCATCGTGTAAGACCCGTCCCCCTTACCCAGGAGGCTCCTGGTCTTATGCCCAGAACCGCCGTCTTACGGTGGCACTAACGCACGGGTTAGTCGACACCGCAACACGTCGATTCTGCCGGCTAGTACGATCATAAAACTTATAGGCCAAAATGAGAAACAGAAGTATAGCGGTAAAAGTAAACCACAACTAGTCCACAGTCACAGTACATATATATAAATATATGAAAAGGAAATACATCAGTCCATGTGAGTACAGAAGTAATATGAAGAGTAATAAGGGCTTATGCCCATTACATCAAATCAAAATCTCTCTCTCTCTCAACTCTAAACAGCGGAAGATATCTATCATCACCAAGTCATCCCACCTGAGGCAACTCTGCAGTAGTAGTAGTAGTAGGTGGTGGTATCAGCTCCTCACGTCCTGCCATCTCGTGCTGGTGCTCCATCTCCTCGATCTCCTAAAAATAGTTTAGTCACCGACCATTAATCAAAAAGACTAAGTCGTTTCCTCCACACCTCGCCCCGCAACTCCTAGTTACTGTGTGGGAGGACGAAGCGAACGACAACAATGGGTAACAAGTGTAAACAGGTGGCAGTGGCACTATACTAACAAGTATATGAGGAGTAATAGTTGTTCTACTCTAGCAGTTCTATGTAAGAAGTACAAGTGCAGAAAGTAAAGTATAAAACTGAAGTAAGTAGAACAAGTGATGTAAAACACAGTATGGTAAAGTAAGTAAAGAACTGAAAGTAAGAGCAGGAAAGTAAAACTATGCTACCACTACTCAAGCATCACAAATCGTACCTTAACTTATAAAAATGTCCATACAAATTTATAAGTTAAGGTTTCAAGGAAATTTAACTTATCATATAAAAGAGCCCATACTAATTTATATGATAAGGATCAATGAAGCGTATGACCTAATATGAATGAATGTTTATGATGCAATTTATGCACAGGTAAGTGCAACTCACACACAACGACTCTGTGATCACAGATCTTTAGTTCCCACTTTTTGAGATCTAGCTTCACTCTCGAGTGCCACCGCTGTGGCTATGGCAGCAGTGGAGCAGGCATCTCCACTTCTAGGCCGGTATTCACAATACCAAACCTTAGACCCCTCTCATACGCCTTTGTACACGTCCTAGGTGCGCTCTAGAGTTCATGCGTACATACTTTGCTGACAGCCCGTCAGTCTTGTTGGGTCGGGTGTGCGTTATCGGGGATCGTCGTCCAGACCGCAGTGTAAAACAACCCACTGGCCCCTCAAACCCTCACAGCCGCCTGGTTCACCATACTGCCATCGGTGTGACGAACGACCAGTACCGCATGACCCGCCACTAAATTTATGCACATGCAAGTATTTCTTCCCGAGCCTCCATCTCGCAGGACTAACCTGTCCTGAATCCCTCAAACCCTTCACGGGTGATCCTGCAACATATATCCCTCCAACCCATCACGGGTGAGAACTCATAATAGTGTCTTTATCAAAAATCCCTCAAACCCATCACGGGCGAGAATGAACCATAATGTCTTAACCTATTAGACTACTCTTGTCTACGGGTTATTATACTTAGTGATTTAAGGTTAATCCCAGGACTACCTAGGGTATACCCGGTGAAGGGCTCTCGGGGGCACTAGGAACTACGATGGGATTACGCCCAAAGCTCCCTTTCTCAAGGATATTTACTTTAGTTGATGGCTACCGAAAATTCACCCCCAGCTCTCGTTATTACTCTTGAGTGATCCTAATGACTTAAGATGTTCTCAGAAAGGCGACGGTCTTCCGCCAGCCTCCACTCCAGTTGCTACCCAAGGGCTTACACTTTACTCTCGTCACTAAGACAACTCTATCCACCAGGGTCATTTTTCAATTGAAGTCTCTAGCTCATTTATTGATCTATCCCCCAGTGGTCTTTATAACATGACCTACTTACACTATGCGCAACCCATGACCTAATAACACCCCGAAATGGAACTTCCAATTCCTTGAGCCAACTGCCCCTAATTATTTATCCTAGGATGATATGGACTAATGAAGTGAGACTATTTATTTTCATAATTTTCTTAAGTCATTCAGGCCTCTAATTAAATCATTTAATACATGACGTAATACAAATCATAATCCACTGACCTAAGAAATTTTTTCTGAGTTGCATCTTGGTAAAATATAGTTGTCTACCAAAATTTATAATTTTCGTTTGAATATTTCTATTTATTACTTAATTAATACAAAATTCACACAATTGTCATTTTCCTAATGAAGTATAAGGAATACATTACAAAAACTTCTAGGAAAATTACAGAGCATATATATCATTAATTTAATGCTAATGACACTGTTTCATCAACCTCTATAATGTAATGGCCTACTAAATTTAATTCATAACTATTTACAAAAATGCCATTATAAGTTTTTAAAACTTACTGAGTCATCCCAAAATGCTGACAAAATTATACATGGTTATTCATACTCAGATATATCATCAAGAAATTTTCCAAAATTTTCTACTAAGTATTTTCACCAATTTGCTAATTAAGTAAAATGAGGGTAAAAAGGTAATTTCCACATAACTCCTATCAAAATTCTTCAAACAGAGATATAAAAATTTTCAGGACTTAAATCTAACATAATATTGACCTTGAAAAAAAATTGGGGATTTTATCTCAAAGATGACCTATTTTTACATTTATTTTTCAAAAGTTCTATTATTTCAAAAATTCCAAATAATGGGATTTTTGCTTCCAAAAATCCCATTATTACAATGTGGGGTAGAATTCACCCTAATGAGCCTCTGAAATCAATACCATGATTTTTGGATGTTCCAAATAGGCTTAATACACAATATTTCAAAATTGGCTATTTGCACACCAAGCCTATGTATAATCAACACATGCAAGTGAGTTTATCCAACATGCAGTGGTCTAAATGTGCTGACATTTTTACCATGCACATGAATAGTCCCCGAGGACATGCCACCAAAATTTGGGCCATTTGGAGCCATAACCCTCCAAATATTTCATTTATTTAATTTTGTGTATTATGAATAAAACTATAGAAAATTTTTCCCCAAAATTCTAAATTTTTGCAGGGGCTAAATATGCCCTAGTCATGCATGCACCCAATATTTGGGGTCATTTTGATTACTGGTTTGACTTGGGCATCAATTTGAAATTCTGCCCTTGCCTAAGACCAGTCCTAGCAAAACAGCCCTACAGGGCAGTATACTGCTCCAAATTATAAGATTTAGGTGGCAAATTAAGTTTAAGATGTTAAGCTACAAATTACATTTAAGGTTCATGTCCTGGAAATTCCTGTAAGAGGCCTAACAATAGCTTGCAATACTACTGAAATAGTGTGACAAAATATAACTAATACTATAGTTTTTTATTTTAATTTAATTAATATCGGGTTCCATGAATCTTGACGCAAGATAGACGGGATCTGGTCATCGTCCCCAATCAGCCAGTGGCTAGGATCGATTCTGGCTGGCCCACCTTTGCTGGTTGTTTCCGGCCAGCAGAGCCACCACCACCGTCGGCGGATGTCGCCACCACCTTCACTGAGGTGGTGGCTAGCGATTCCCGGCGATGAGGCCGCCGGAATTGGCTCCTTCGGTGAACCCGAGCAAGAAGCAAAACTCGGAAAAATCGCCATTTCCTCACATGGTATCGGGCTCAATTGAGCCCGATGTCTCTCCTAAAGGATCTAGAAATCTAGTACGAGTAGAGGGGAGGCGAAACGGACCCGAATGGCCGCACAGCGGCGAGGTTGGTGGCGGTTGGCCATGGTTGAGCTGCTCCAGCGATCTCCTGCTCAAAATCCTGATTCTTCACCAAAAGCTTTGCTCCAAGACTCATTCTCTACTCGATTCCACTCACTGAAGATGGTGGTGTGCTCGGTTTGAGCTAGAAGTGGCTGTATAGGGAGATACAAACAAGGTGAGTTCGTTTTGGGGCTTTGGAGGCTTCACCCTTGGTGCCAAGTGGCCCCCATGCTGCCAAATTCTCTAGAATTCCTTGGGTGGCAAGCCAGCAAGCTTTTGGGCTGATGGAGCCAAGGCCAAGTGGCCTCGACTTCTTTAAACTCACCTTCTCTCTCCTCTTTTGGGTAAATTCTCCAAAATTCCCCTTGCATGTGACCCCCTATTCAAAACCAGAGGGTAGGGGTGGTCTTTGTCCACTTGGGCTGGCCATGGGCCAAGTTTGGTGGGCTTGACCGAAGGAGAGTCGGCTTAGCCCTCATTTTCTCCTTAGGGTCAAATATGTTGACTAAGTTGACTTGAGTTGACTTTGTCAACCATGATGAGTGGGCTGACCCCACTTGGTGGTCATGGCTCTAATGGCACCACCCAACTTGGGTTGGGTCAATGTGGTGCCCTACTTGGGGTAATTGGGCCTATAGGTATAAGTTTGACCAAATTAGGGCCATGGTTGACTTTGGTCAACTAGGGTCAAAGGGTTGACCTAATGACATGCCCTAGGGTCCACTTAGATTATTTTATGGTTAGGGCAATGTGGTGTGGTCATGGTGTGGCTAGGGTTCCTATTTAGGCTAGTTTGACCTAGTTTGACTTGGTCCTATAGTGGGCCCCACATGGCTACAACCCACTACCTAGGGTCAAACCAAGCTAAATTCCCTATCACCCACCCCATGCCTAACCCAATCTAAGTTGAGGGGTCTAAAAGTAATATGGGATGTTAGAAATCCCAATAAATAAGAAAATAATTTCGTCCCTGAAATTCAAGTTCGGGTCTACGGGGTTCTACTTGCAAGAGTTTTAAGAAATTTAAATGCATAAACTAAAGTATACTTGAAGTGAATAGCACTGGGTGTTGCTCCATCATCAGATTCCGTGTTTCCCAGGTGTGCTCCTCTCGTCTATGATTGGACCACAACACCTTCACGAGAGGGACCTTCTTCTTCCGCAACACACAGACATCTGTATCATCAATCCGGATCGGCACCAATCTGACGGATCTATCTGGCGCTATCGGACCGGCTATAGTAGTAACATGCTGCTCCGGCTGTGGGAGAGCTCTTCACAAGGAAGAGACATGGAAGACGTCGTGTAGGGTACCCAACTCCGGCGGCAGCTGTAGTCGATAAGCTAAGGGGCCGATCAGCTCCATGATCAAGTATGGCCCCATGTATCGAGGACTGAGCTTCTTGTGCCTTCGCACCCGAGAGACACCGTGTAACGGATGTATCTTCGAGAAAACTCTGTCTCCAACCTGGAACTCCACCTTTCGGTGTCGAGCATCATAATACTTCACCTGTCTACTCTGGGCCTCTAGCAGCCGATCCCTGATCAAATGAACCTGAGCCTCCGTATCCTTCACATAATCAGAACCAAGAGCCTTGGTATCCACATCCTGAACCCATGACAGTGGTGTTCGGTACTTCCTCACATAAAATAACTCATATGGAGCCATCCTGATACTAGCCTGGTGGCTGTTATTGTAGGATAACTCGATCAATGGTAGCAGCCTCTCCCAAGGCTTCCCCGTGTCCAATATGCATAGGCGGAGTAGATCCTCCATGGTCCGGATGGTCCACTCGGTCTGTCTATCGGTCTGCGGGTGGAAAGCGGTAATAAAAGTAAACCGAGAGCCCAAGTATTCATCCACAGCTCTCCACTCCCTCGAAGTGAACCGACCATCACGGTCCGAAATAATCGTCCTGGGGATGCCATGGTATCTGACAAACTGCTCCATGAATAATCTCACCAAAACTACAACTGGAGCATCCTTCCTGACTGGAATAAAATGCGCCACCTTGGTCAGTCTGTCTACTATGACCCAGATGTAATCATGCCCAGAGTGGGAGCGAGGTAGTCCGTTCACAAAGTCCATAGCAATGTCCTCGAACTTCCACTCTGGGACTGGCAATGGCTGTAATAAACCTCCCGGGCTCTTGTATTCCGCCTTAATGCACTGGCACGTCTCACAATATGTCACAAATTCGGTGATCTCCCTCTTCATCCCAGGCCAATACATAGCCTTCCGTAAATCTGCCCACATCTTGGTGATGTCGAGATGCACTAAATATCTAGAGCAATGTGCCTCTCTAAGTATATCATCTCGGATACCGCCCCATGCTGGTATACAAATGCGTCCAAGGAATCGAAGGAGATCATCCTGCAGCGTGTAATCCTCAACCTTGCCCCTTTCCAGGGCACTGCAAATCGGCTCCAATGCAGCATCTAGCCTCTGATGCGCCATAATACGCTCTCGAATGTCATCATCTCTAATCAATGAGCTCAGGTACTCTCGATATCCTACTGGTTCGGCCTTAGAACCCATAGTAATATGCATGTTGTGCATCATTTGTATCAGCTCCAAAGCCATCACCCGAGGCTCCGGCCCATAGGTGCTGGTCCTCCTGCTCAATGCATCTGCTACTGTGTTTGCCTTCCCGGGTGGTAGTAAATCTGGTAATCATAGTCACAGAGAAATTCTAGCCATCTCCTCTATCGCAGGTTTAGGTCCTTTTGTGTATTGATGTACTTGAGATTCTTGTGATTTGAGAAAATACAACAATGAATCCCATACAGATAGTGCCGCCATATCTTTAGTGCAAATACTACATCCCCAAGCTCCAAATCATGTACCAGATAGTTATGGTCATGCTTCTTCAACTGTCTCGAAGCATAAGCGATAACATGTCCGTGCTGCATCAGTACAACACCTATCCCTTCGTATGAAGCATCCATGTAAATCTAAAATCCCTCACTCCCAGGTGGGAGTGCAAGGATAGGGGATGAGGTAAGTCGGTCCTTCAACTACTAAAACGTTGTCTCGCACTGCTCTGTCCAAGCAAACTCTATATCCTTCCTCGTCAAGGTCGTGAGGGGGAGTGCTATCCTTGAGAACTCCTCCACGAACCTACGATGATTACCTGCTAATTCCAAGAAGCTGCGAATGTCTGACGCTGTCTTCGGCTATCGCCAATCTCTCACTGTCTCTATATTGGCTGGATCCACCGCCAATCCAGCTCCACTGATCGTATGCCCCAAGAAGGCCACCTCCTGTAGCCAGAACTGGCACTTAGAAAACTTCGCATACATCTGGGACTCCCGCAGCCTCTACAAAACCTGTGTCAAATGCTCTATGTACTCCTCCTGAGTCCGGGAATAGATTAGAATATCGTCGATGAATATAATGACGAAGCGGTCCAAGAAGGGCTCGAATACACGGTTCATTAGACTCATGAATACGACAGGGGCATTCGTGAGCCCAAAAGTCATCACCGTGAACTCGTATAACTCATATCGTGAGCTGAAAGCCGTCTTCGGGATGTCCTCCTCTCGGATGCGGAGCTGATAGTAACTATATCTCAAATCCAGCTTAGAGAACCAGAAGTCCCCCTGAAGTTGATCAAATAACTCGTTTATCCGAGGCAGTGGATAGGTATTACGGACCGTCAACCGGTTCAGCTCCCTGTATTCTATGCACAGCCGCAATGATATGTCTTTCTTCTTCACAAAAAGAACTGGTGCTCCCCACGGCGACGAGCTCGGCCACACAAATCCCGATTTCACAAGCTCCTGAAGCTGAGTCCTGAATTCTTCCCACTCTCTGGGATCCATCCTGTAAGGTGCCAGGGACACTGGCCTCGCCCTCGACACCAACTGAATCCTGAAATCCAAGTCCCGAGCTGGTGGTATTCCGGGCAATTTCTCCGGGAATACATCAGAGAAATCCCGAACCACCGGGATATCAGCTATAGAACTCTCTGCTGCCACCATCTCGAAGCAGATAAGGTAAACCTCTTCCCCATGCTCATAGGCCTTGAAAGCCTGTACAGAAGATAATGATAGATGGGGGATAGGTCGGATACCTTTAATAGTAACCTAGGAGCCTCCATGCCTGAGTATGATCCTCTTAGAGGGGTAGTGGATCTGGGCATAGTTCTAATGAAGCCAGGTCATGCCAAAAATCAAATCAAAGTCCGGCAATCTCAAGACCGCAGCCGGAGCTTCGAATGTCTTGCCTCCTATCTCGACCACCATGTTGCAGCTATCCGTGGTCCGTAGCTCCGAGCCATCAGGAAGACGCACCCTCATCTCTATGCCAGGAAATCTCTCCACACCATCTAGTCCATCAATAAAAGTGTCCGACACGAATGAGTGCGAAGCACCCGTGTCGAAGAGGGTATGAGCGGGCTTGCCGCTGATCATAACTATGCCTGAGATTTATTTGAGTTAAAAAGGAGGTTATATCTATGGTTTTCAAGGCACTACTGAGGTTGAAATTTCGAAATTAAAACAATTTAAGTACTTGTAATCACTTCCTTGGGGTTCCTCTACTCCGTGAGGTCCAAAGCGTACATCTGCTCCTGGTTACATCCACTGCCATGATATCCCCGGCCTCGGCCTCGACCTCGTCCTCGACCTAGTCCTCGGCCCTGCTGTACTAGAGGGGCCACTGGAGGTGGAGGAGGAGGAGGGGGATGGAACCGATGCGGACACTCCGATCTAATGTGCCCAGGCTGGCGGCATCCGTAACAAACTACCGGCCAGTGGCCATGGTCATCCTGCATCCTCGGAACATGCACCTGTAGAGGTGGGGGAGCTAGCACTGTAGGAGGCCCCTGCTCCTGCCTGAAGTTGGGACGATGACGCCCCCCTACCCCTCTTGTATCCAATAGTCCTGCCTCTCTGAGAGCCCTTGCTTCTCTCTCCTGATGTCGACCCATCGTATGTCCTCTTTCCTCTGCCTTGCACCATCAGCTGGTCAGCATCTAGCTTCTTAGCCATCTTGATGATCTGGGCTTATGTGCCGTGAGAAATGAACAATAGTGCCTGCCTCAAGTCGTCTCTGAGGCCCCGGTAGAATCTCTTGGCATATCTCCTGTCGTCTGTATCCTATATACCTGCGAACCTGGCAAGGTGGGAAAAATCCCTCTGGTATTCAATCACCGATCTGCTCCCCTGCCTGTGGTTCAGAAACCTCTCCTCTAATGCATCTCTGTCTGTAGTGGATACGAAGTGATCCAAAAATACATCGCCGAACTCCTCCCAAGATATGTCTGACAGTTACTAGTCAGCATATGTAGACTCTCGCACGGACTTCCACCATCTCTTCGCATGAGCTTCTAGTGCATAGGTGGCTAGAGGAATTTCCTGGCCGACCGGGCAGCTGATGTCTGCCAATATCTCATGTATGGCCTCCAACCATTCCTCCGTCTTCACAACATCCTCTGTCATACGGTACATCGGTTTGGATAGGCTCTTCAAGGCATCAGCCAGCTTGAACCCGGATTTGGTTGTGGAGCCAGGACTTGCTGGGCTTTGAAGGCTTCCAGGATCACCGTCAAATTCTGCCCCATCTTTGTATGTAGAAATGGTGTGGCAGCTGGAGGGGGAGGAACCACATTTTGCGGCGCAGCGACCTGTGGACGTTGCATAAAGGTAAGGTTAAAATAGAACTGGTCTAACTCATTGTACTTAATGGACTGTTTTATGTGACTTTTTACACATGGGCACACCACTTCTTCCGCTGCATAGTTTGTCCGCAAACTAGTGCTCGCACGGGGTGGTCCAGTGTTGTGGACTTCTTTCTCATATGATCGTTTGGTCAAGTGATACCAGTTTGTAAGACTCCTCCCCCTTACCCAGGAGGCTCCCGGTCTTATGCCCAGAACCGCCGTCTTATGGTGACACTAACGCACGGGTTAGTCGACACCGCAACACGCCGATTCTGCCGGCTGGTACGATCATATAACCTGTAGGACAAAATGAAAAACAGAAGTATAGTGGTAAAACAAACCACAACTAGTCCACAGTCACAGTACATATATATAAATAAATGAAAAGGAAATACATCAATCCATATGAGTACAGAAGTAATATGAAGAGTAATAAGGGCTTATGCCCAGTACATCATATCAAAATCTCACTCTCTCAACTCTAAACTGCGGAAGATATATAAAATCACCAAGTCATCCCACGTGAGGCAACTCTACAGTAGTAGTAGTAGGTGGTATCAGCTCCTCATGTCCTGCCATCTCGTGCTGGTGCTCCATCTCCTCGAGCTCCTAAAAATAGTTTGGTCACTGACCATTAGTCAAAAAGACTAAGTCGTTTCCTCCACACCTCGCCCCACAAGTCCTAGGCACCATGCAGGAGGACGAAGCAGAGGACAACAAGGGGTAACAAGCGTAAACAGGTGGTAGTGGCACTATACTAACAAGTATATGAGGAGTAATAGTAGTTCTACTCTAGCAGTTCTATGTAAGAAGTACAAGTGCAGTAAGTAAAGTATAAAACTGAAGTAAGTAGAACAAGTGAAGTAAAATGCAGTACGGTAAAGTAAGTAAAGAACTGAAAGTAAGAGCAGGTAAGTAAAACTATGCTACCACTACTCTACCATCACAAATCATACCTTAACTTATAAAAATGCCCATATAATTTTATAAGTTAGGGTTTCCAGGAAATTTAACTTATCATATAAAAGAGCCCATACTAATTTATATGATAAGGATCTATGAAGCGTATGACCTAATATGAATGAATGTTTATGATATAATTTATGCACAGGCAAGTGCAACTCACACACAACCACTCTGTGATGACAGACCTTAGGTTCCCACTTTTTGAGAGCTAGCTTCACTCTCGGGTACCACCGCTGTGTCTACGGCAGCAGCGGAGCGGGCATCTCCACTTCTAGGCCGGTATGCACACTATTAAACCTTAGACCCCACTCATACGTCTCTGTGCACGTCCTAGGTGCACTCTAGAGTCCATGCGTACGTACTTTGCTGACAGCCCGTCAGTCTTGTTGGGTCGGGTGTACGTTATCGGGCATCGTCCTCCAGACCGCAGTGTAAAATAACGCACTGGCCCCTCAAACCCTCACACCTGCCTGGTTCACCGTACTGCCATCGGTGTGACGAATGGCCAGTACCGCATGACCCGCCACTAAATTTATGCACATGCAAGTATTTCATCCCTATCCTCCAGCTCACAGGACTAACATGTCTTGAATCCCTCAAACCCTTCATGGGTGAGCCTGCAACATATATCCCTCCAACCCATCACGGGTGAGAACGCACAATAGTGCCTTTATCCAAAATCCCTCAAACCCATCATGGGCGAGAATGAACCATAATGTCTTAACCTATTAGACTACTCTTATCTACGTGTTATTATACTTAGTGATTTATGGTTAATCCCAAGACTGCCCAGGGTATACCCGGTGAAGGGCTCTCGGGGGGACTAGGAACTACGATGGGATTACGCCTAAAGTTCCCTTTCTCAAGGATATTTACTTTAGTTGATGGCTACCCGAAATTCACCCCCGGCTCTCGTTATTACTCTTGAGTGATCCTAATGACTTAAGATGTTCTTAGAAACACGACGGTCTTCCGCCGGTCTCCACTCCAGTTGCTACCCAAGGGCTTGCACTTTACTCTCATCACTAAGACAACTCTACCCACCAGGGTCATATTCCAATTGAAGTCTCTAGCTCATTTATTGACCTATCCCCCGTTGGTCTTTATAACATGACCTACTTACACTATGCACAACCCATGACCGAATACAACCCCAAAATGGAACTTCAAATTACTTGGGCCACCGGCCCATAATTATTTATCCTAGTATGGTACGGACTAATGAAGTGAGTATATTGATTTTCATAATTTTCTTAAGTCATTAAGGCCTCTAATTAAATCATTTAATTAATCGACTAGGTCATTTAATACACGAAGTAATACAAATCAAAATCCACAGACCTAAGGAATTTTTCCTGAGTTGCATCTTGGTAAAATATAGCTGTCTACCAAAATTTATAATTTTCCTTTGAATATTTCTATTTATTCCTTAATTAATACAAAATTCACACAATTGTCATTTTCCAAATGAAGTACAAGGAATACATTACTAAAAATTCTAGGAATTTTACAGATCATATATATCATTAATTTTAGGCTAATGGCAGAGTTTCATCAACCTCTATAATGCAATGCCCTACAAAATTCAATTCTTAACAATTTACCAAAATGCCATTATAAGTTTTAAAAATTACCGACTCATTCAAAAATGCTGAGAAACTTATACAGGGTTATTCATACTAAGATATATCATCAAGAAATTTTCCAAAATTTTCTACTAAGTATTTTCACCAATTTGCTAATTAAGTAAAATGAGGGTAAAAAGATAATTTCCACATAACTCCTATCAAAAGTTTTCAAACAGAGACATAAAAATTTTCAGTAGTTAAATCTAACATAATATTGATCTTGACAAAAACATTTGGGATTTTACCTCAAAGATGACCTATTTTTACATTTATTTTTCAAAAGTTCTATTATTCCAAAAATTCCAGATAATGCGATTTTTGCTTCAATAAATCCCATTATTACAATGTGGGGTATAATTCACCCTAATGAGCCTCTGAAATCAATACCATGATTTTTGGATTTTCCAAATAGGCTTAATACACAATTTTTTAAAATTGGCTATTTGCACCCCCAAGCCTATGTATAATCAACACATGCAAGTGAGTTTACCCAACATGCATTGGTCCAAATGTGCTAAACGTTTTACCATGCACATGAATAGTCCCCAAGGACATGTCACCAAAATTTGGGGCCATTTGGATCAATAACCCTCTAAATATTTCATTTATTTAATTGTGTGTATTATGAATAAAACTATAGAAAACTTTTTCCCAAAAATTCTCAATTGTTGGCAGGGGCTAAATATGTCGTAGTTATGCATGCACCCAAAATCTGGGGTTATTTTGATTACTGGTTTGGTTTGGGCATCGATTTGAAATTCTGCCCTTACCTAGGACCAGTCCTAGCAAAACAACCCTACAGGGCAGTATACTGCCCCAAATTACAAGATTAAGATGGAAAATTAACGTTAAGAGGTTAAGCTACAGATTTATTTAAGGTTCATTCCTGGAAATGCATCTAAGAGGCCTAAAAATAGCTTGCAATATGACTAAAATAGTGTGACAAAATATAACTAATACTATAGTTTTTTATTTTAATTTAATTAATATCGGGTTGAACGAATCTTGACGCAAGATAGACGGGATCTGGTCATCGTCCCCAATTAGCCAACGGGTGGGATCGATTCTGGCTGGGCCACCTCTGCTGGTTGTTTCCGGCCAGCTGAGCCACCACCATCGCTGGCGGATGTCGCCACCACCTTCACTGAGGTGGTGGCTAGCGATTCCAGGCGATGAGGCCGCCTGAATTGGCTCCTCCGGCGAACCCGAGCAAGAAGCAGAACTCGGTTAAATCGCCATTTCCTCACATGGTATCGGGCTCAATTGAGCGCGATGTCTCTCCTAAAAGATCTAGAAAGCTAGTACGAGTATAGGGGAGGCGAAACAGACCCGAATGGCGGCACAGCGGAGAGGTTGGCGGCGGTTGGCCATGGTTGAGCTACGTCGGCGATCTCCTGCTCAACCCGATTCTTCACCAAAAGCTTTGCTCCAGGACTCGTTCTCCACTCGATTGCACTCACTTAAGCTGGTGGTGTGGTCGGTTTGAGCTAGAAGTGGCTGTATAGGGAGATACAACCAAGGTGAGTTCAGTTTGGGGCTTTGGAGGCTTCACCCTTGGTGCCAAGTGGCCCCCATGCTACTAAATTCTCTGGAATTCCTTGGTTGGCCGGCCAGCAAGCTTTTGGGCTGATGGAGCCAAGGCCAAGTGGCCTCCACTTCTTTAAACTCACCTTCTCTCTCCTGTTTTGGGTAAATTCTCCAAAACGCCCCTTGCATGTGACCCTCTATTCAAAACCAGAGGGTATGGGTGGTCTTTGTCCACTTGGGCTGGACATGGGCCAAGTTTGGTGGGCTTGGCCCAAGGAGAGCGGGCTTAGCCCTCATTTTCTCCTTTAGGTCAAATATGTTGACTAAGTTAACTTGAGTTGACTTGGTCAACCATGATGAGTGGGCTGACCCCAATTGGTGGTCATGGGTCTAATGGCACCCCCCAACTTGGGTTGGGTCAAAGTGGTGCCCTACTTGGGCTAATTGGGTCAATAAGTATAGGTTTGACCAAATTAGGGCCATAGTTGACTTTGGTCAACTAGTGTCAAAGGGTTGACCTAATGACATGCCCTAGGGTCCACATAGATTAATTTAGGGTTAGGGCAATGTGGTGGGGACATGGTGTGGCTAGGGTTCCTATTTAGGCTAGTGTGACCTAGTTTGACGTGGCCCTATAGTGGTCCCCACATGGCTACAACCCACTACCTAGGGTCAAACCTAGCTAAATTCCCTATCACCCACCCCATGCCTAACCCAATCTAAGTTGAGGGATATAAAAGTAATATGGGATGTTACACATCGCAGGGCTCAGGTTAGCTAGGGAGCTGGGCATATAAGATATCGAAGTCACGACGGACTCCATGGTGGTTGCATGCCAGATCATAGGGGAGTTCGAAGCAAGGGAGCCCACACTCCAGCTATACCTAGGGAATGTCAAAGACATCATCGGGTAGTTCCGAAGCTTTTCAATTCGACACATCCCGAGGTGGGAGAGTACTCAGGCGGACCAACTCACCAATTATGGCCCTCGAGCCGGAGGAATGATGACGGAGCTTTTTAGGCCATCCATAGAAGAGGGAGAACTCATGGAGATAAGCCAGGAAGGGTCTTGGATGGAACCCTTCATCACCTTTTTGATCTCGGCACAACTGCCCGCGGGCGATCTCAATAAGAAGTGTGTCATGTACAAATCAGCGTACTACCTTCTAAACGATGGGGCTTTGTACCGTAAGACACTGTCGGGCATGTTGGCTCGATGTGTGTCAGAGGAGGAGGTTCCATGAGTTCTGGAGGAAATTCACTCAGGAGAATGTGGCAGTCACTCAAGAAGTCGGACTTTGGAGGGAAGAGTGCTGAGGCAGGGGTACTTCTAGCCTACCCTTCGGAAGGATAAAGAGGAGTTCCCAAAAAGATGTCAAAAGTGTCAGAAGTTCGCCCACCTCTAACTCCTTCCAGCCCAAAGGTTATGAACCATCACGGCTCCCTGGCCCTTCGCTATATGGGGACTGGATCTGGTGGGTCCTTTTCCTCAAGCAAGTGGCCAAAGGAAATTTCTGCTAGTCATGGTTTACTACTTTTCAAAATGGCTGTAGGTGAAGTTGTTGGCCAAGGTTGTAACACCCCCATCCGTCGTATGGCATATAACAGAAGATCTAGCTGGAACCCGACGCCATATAGCACGGATAGTCGGATGGGTTACATAAGAATATCGAAACCATACAACTATAACTACTCGCCCTAACACAGAGCATTCTAGCGGAAGCTTTTAAACAGTTATAAAGAACCCATAATTGAATAATCAACTAACATGAATGTAAACAACCTACCACAGGAATGAAACAATGAATACACTGAAAGTACTTGGCCTTATGGCCTTACAAGAGTTCACTTAACAAAATAGTGTCTTACATACATCGGCTCGCAGGCCGGCCACACATGACAAAAAATAAAATACAACTATTTGCTTTGGCCTTCGAGGTCCAGCTCAGCAACTTGGGCTTCAGCCTGCTATTTGGTACTCAGCTCCGCAGCACCTGCAAGACACATTCCACCGCACGGTGGCAAACAAAGTAACGGTCAGCCAAAGCCGACCAAATTATAATGACCCCACCCCTTACTCGGGATGGTGGTGATCCTTCCCTGCATTTTATTATCCCAGCTAAACAATAAAGTACAAACATACTTCACCATAGGTGTAGGCTCGCACGGCCAAACACCCCGTGCACTCAGGGCACATTGACGGTGAATCCGGTCAATACCGTGGCTTCACCACCATCACCGGGATGTCAATAACATGAGCATTTTAGCCTTTCTGAGCAATGTCTAAGGCTCCCGACTATGCCAACGGCCAGTCCCTCTATGGGTCTCTAGCAATGAACCACATAGCACGAGTCCGATTCCACATGCGCATTGCTCACTCCTCCTAGTCACTTTAAGACGTACGCACTGGCCAAGCTTCTCTCGGATCAAAAACCTTCCAAACAACAAATAACCCAGTTATATTCAAGGCTGGCTCCTCGGCTGCTAAGTTAGCAGAATTACGTTTCTGCTCAGTTTTCCGGGTGCGCCATGGAGTTAATCCCCAACGATCCCTGCTGCAATCTACCGTGTTGTAACCCGAAAACACAGGGCACAGAGACTACTCCGGCAAACCATACAAAATGCAACATCACCGATCCACACCAACATGTACGAGTAGGCTTCACACATAATGCATATGTTCGTACTTCAATTCCGAACACTATTTGCAACACAAGGGGGACTATTCCCGTCAACCCCAAGGAACACCGCACACTCACCGCACACTCGCGGGAGGGGTTTTCCTTATGCAAAAGAAGGAGAGCTTCACATGCTCAAGTAAAGAATCATTAACCTTGTAGTACGCTTTTGCGCCATGGAAAAACTATACAGATAGAAGGCTTCGCAATGGAATTTCCTCCGTAGATCCGCTCCCGGTTCTCAAATCGGTGCTCTGATGCTCCGTCGATGGGCGGAATCCTCCCTTTCCTTCCTCCTCTCTCCAATTTCTTAGAAAGTGAAAGAATTGGTTCCTAAACACCTAGAGGGGGGGGGGGGTGAATAGGTGCAATTCCTTTTTCTTCTAAGGCAGAATATTAATTCAGATAATCAAATTAAATCAAACAGTTCTACAGCTACCACAACACAAAAATAACAATACCACACACAATCACAGATTGCACACTGATTTATAGTGGTTCGCCAACGTCTACGTACATCCACTTTCCCCTTCGCCTATCTAGCAGTGTGCTAGATTCGGCCTAACTTATTTCCTTCTCCTCAGATTCGCAGATCTTACAGCTCAGAACCCAAACAAGGCTCCTACAACTTAGAGTGAGTCCACACTCCTATAGATCAGGTAATCTGCACTACCTCAGCCTTCGATAAGGCCTACAACTCAGAGATGAAAATCTCCTACAACTCAGGTTCTCAGCCCTACCTCAGCCTTCAACAAGGCCTACCACTCAGAGAACTTAATCTCCTACAACTCAGGCTTTATAAATCAGGCTTACAACTCAGATCTTAAAAAGATCCTACACAAAATAGATGTAAATTTGAAATTTACCACCACCCTGGTTGAGAGAGAAAGGATGTAGGGTTTCTTGATCAGTTCTTGAAAGAATCTGACGTTAGAGATCAACCTGTCTTAGCTTTCTTCAAAGATTCTTGAATCTGAACACAGTAGGGATGATCTCCTTTGAAGTTGTTCTTCAATCAGCTTCTTTCTTGAAATTCAAAAATCAATCTGAATTCTTCTTGGTAGACTGGTTCAGAATCTGCACTAAAGATACTTGTTGATGTAAGTCCCTTTCTTCAATTGAATAGATGGAGCTCTCTCTCTCCAAATTCTTCTGAAGATTCTTCTGAATTCTACTTTGAATTCTCTTGACAAACTCTGAGTAGATCACCACTAGAGAATGTCTTCTTAGATCTTCTGTTGAAAATCTTCTTCTATTTTTCGTGTTTATCTCCTGTGTATGTATCTATATATCTGAATTATTCCTTCTTATGTTGATAGAGAATGCCTTTATATAGACTTCCTCCATGGTAACTGGCTGATCCGGTTTCTAATGAACTTCTGATAGCTCTGACAGTTGCAGTAGACCGGTTGGTTATGACAACTGTCAAGTCTTCCAGTCACTTCTTGAAACTCTGTCTCTGTCAGCAAAGTGTCGAGACTGAACTTCATCATGTGTCGACACAAGTAGACTAAGTGTCGACACAACCCTTGGTGGTGTCGACACAGCTCCCATGGTGTTGAAACTGCTTCTCGACACATCTTCTGTAGAATGTGTCATCACTAGTTCTGTGTGTCAACACAGTCACTTCTTCTCTTCACAAAAATCAACTTTGTTGAAACTCTGCTATGTGTCGACACAAGTCCTGTGTGTCGACACAGTTGATGTCGACAAAGTCTTCTGTGTGTCGACACTGCCTCTGTGTGTCGACACATTTGATGTCGACTAAGCTTTTCTGTGTGTCGACACTGCCTCTGTGTGTCGGCACAGTTTCTTCTGGTGTCGACACAGCCTTTCCAAGTGTCGACACAATTGACTCCAGGTGTCGACACAGCTTTTCTCCAGTGTCGACACAAGCCTTCATAAGTGTCGTCACAACTTCTTATGGTGTCGACTCATGGACTTAGAAACTTTTCCTGCATTTCTGCATTTTCTTAACCTGCACATATAAACTCAAAACAACATCAAATACACCTTGATGCATATCATTGAGTAAGGTGAGGCTTCTTCAAATCTGGAACACATTTTCCAATATACCCAACAATCTCCCCCTATTTGGAGAAGTCATAAACCTTAGTCAATGATATACACCATTCATAATAAACACACATTATGATGTATAAAAACATTACATGACATGATAACTTATAAACAAAACATGTATAAAATGTCATCATAGAATAATGAGGAAAACAAAATGAGCATTAATCATTATTTTGTTTAAACTTTCAAAAGTTTGTTAACAATAGTTTACATAGATTTTTAAAACTAAAAATTACAATGTTGTAAAATCTAGTTAATCTATTCTAAGGCCGATCTGGCTCCTTGAGGACTATGCCTTTTCCTGACTGGATCTTGGCTTGTACTGGAGCTTCTATATCTTCAGATGGCTTCTTGCCTTTTAGATCTTTCTTCTTTTGTTCTTCAGCCCTTATCTTTTGCCTTTCAAAATAATGAAAAGGCTTTGGGAGTACTTGCTAGGCTCCTGAGCATTAGGAGGTAGCTTCCCAGCTTTTGCCTTTCTTCTATATTGTAGAATGGCTTCCTGCCTTGATTCATGCTTGTTCCGTTCTTGCTCAGCATACCATTTACCCCTTTCATGGGTCTTGTCCTTCACAACCTTCCATGCAGTCAATATAATATTCCTGGAAGTTGAGCTCCATTGATCAAAATCAGGCTTCAACTCAGCTTGTTCTCTGAACCTTTTCTTAGACAATAAGGCTTCCTTCTGAGCTTCCTTGGCAGCCTCTGACATTTCCACTTTCTCAATAATAAATATGTCAACCTCCTGTGGAGGATTGTACATTGACTGTACTTCTTGCTCAATCATATCAAAATCTGCTGTAGGGTAAATGAC